>SJXQ01008115.1:0-20127 GCA_006408695.1 Aepyceros melampus
TTTCATTTAAAAGTACTTACCCTACAATTGTTTCTGCTTTATCATCCCTCTTCTACTAGGAGGATGGGGTTTAATGCATGTTGCATCTCCATACTGGCTTATTTGTTGTTGTTGTTGTTCAGTTGCCAAGTTTTATCTGACTCTGCGATCCCATGGACTGCAGTGTGTCAGGCCTCCCCTGTCCCTCACCATCTCCCAGAGTCTGCCCAAGTTCATGTCCATTGAATCAGTGATGCCATCCAACCATCTCCTCCTCTGTCACCCTCTTCTCCTTCTGCCTTCAATCTTTCTCAGCATCAGTCTTTTCTAAGGAGTCAGTTCTTCATATAAGGTGGCCCAAGTATTGCAGTTTCAGCTTCAGCATCAGTCCTTCCAATGAATATTCAGGGTTGATTTCCTGTACGATTGACTGGTTTGATCTCCTTGCAGTCCAAGGTACTCTCGAGTCTTCTCCAGCACCACAATTCAAAAGCATCAATTCTTCCGCACTCTGCCTTCTTTTATGGTCCAACTCACATCTATACATGAATACTGGAAAGACCATAGCCTTGGCTATACAGATCTTTGTTGGCAAAGTGATGTGTTTTCTTTTTAATACATTGTTTTGGTTTATCATAACTTTCCTTTCAAGAATCAATCGTCTTCTGATTTCATGGCTGCCGTCACCATCAGCAGTGATTTTAGAGCCCAAGGAAGAGGAAATCTGTCACTACATCCATCTTTCCCCCTTCTATTTGCCGTGAAGTGATGGGGCCAGATGCCATGATCTTAGTGTTTGGTTTTTTTTTAATATTTATTTTAAGCCAGCATTTCCATTCTCCCCTTATTTGTAACTCAACAAAAAAAGAAAAACAACTTGTTTTCAAGATTTAAATCCATATTTGGATAGGGTTGGATAGGGTGAGGATTTTCCATCATCTGTCTAGCCCATGAAACAAATGACTGCCTAATACATCATTATATGTAAAACATCCCTTTCCAAGGCCATGTACTCCACTAATATCAAGTAAGTAGTTTATTATTGCTGATGATCTGAATGGTGTCTTTGCCTATGACATATTTTAGATTAAGATAGGTATGTAGTCAAATGGAGATAACTAGAGAAAAGAGAATATTTTAAATGTCATGCAATGGCACCCCACTCCAGTACTCTTGCCTGGAAAATCCCATGGACGGAGGAGCCTGCTGGGCTGCAGTCCATGGGGTCTCTAGGAGTAGGACACGACTGAGGGACTTCACTTTCACTTTTCATTTTCATGCATTAGAGAAGGAAATGGCAACCCACTCCAGTATTCTTGCCTAGAGAATCCCAGGGATGGGGGAGCCTGGTGGGCTGCCATCTATGGAGTTGCACAGAGTCAGACATGACTGAAGTGACTTAGCAGCAGCAGCAGCAGCTTCTAAATTTCCCATAATTAGGAACAAAGGTGGAAACTACAAATGTCACAATGCATTGTAATTTTATTGATTATAAGTAATTAATATGTACTTACTAATTGTTTTGTTGAATGTTAATGTACAAATTGCCTTTAAAAGAATAACATAATTCAAAATTCATAAATCAGTCAACACAGATACAAATCAATCATAGCTAAATGCTTTAAGATATCTTAGTCATCTGATGCAAACAGCTGACTCTTCGGGAAAGTCCCTGATGCTGGGAATGATTGAGGGTATCAGAGGATAAGATGGATGGATGGCATCACCAATGCAATGGACATGAAGTTGTGCAAACTTCAGGAGATGGTGCCAGTCAAAGAGGCCTGGTGTGTAGCAGTCCATGAGGTCGCAAAGAGTCAGACTCAACTGGGCAACTAAACAACAACAACAAGGGTAAAGAATTTCCATAAATGTAATTAAAACTGCTAGAATTAATAAGGGAACCATCTCTGTATACAAAGAAAGTATTGATAGGATGTATGTTTTCAGTAATAGAAGGTATGAAGAATGGGGATATATCTTTTTAAAAGAAAAAAAAAGTTGAAGGCTTATAAAAAAGGAGTCTTTGGAAAGGATTTTTCTTGTTTTGATATGTCAGAATTGCCTAAAGGTAGAATGAATGAGTCAATATCAGAAGTAAGCCTGTACAAAATTAGAATTTAGCTCTCTCTGTTAAGAGGTCAAAGTTTTCTTAGACTTTTGGTCTGCTTTTGTAACAGTCAGTGAACACTCGTGGCTGATTCATGTCAATGTATAGCAAAACAAATACAGTATTGTAAAGCAAACAAACTAAAAAATAAAAATTAATTGAAGATAAAAAAAAAAAAAGAACCTCAGGTATGTGTATATGTGTGTGTCTGAATTTTGTATACACATAAAAATGAAGAATGAAGTAATACAGGCCTTAAGTACAATTATCATTTTGATTTGCTTCTCTGCATTTTCTAATTTTTTGATAATTACTTTGTATTACCTTGCAGTCAGAGACCAAATCAATTATAATTTTCGAATATCTGTAACATTTTTATAGAGGTTCTAATAGTACATTTGGCATTTTCTTCCATATAACCTCTTTATGTCTCTACTTGCTTTCTAAGTTGAAAAGGCTCTAAATCGAGGCGTCTAGATATAGCTGGAGACTTTGTGTTATGCTCTCCTATAATCTGCTCTATTTCAAACAGATCAAGGTCATACATGCCTTCAAGTTCCAAGATCAAACCATTTCTATCAAGCCAGTAAACATGAATAGAGTTTCTTACAAGCCAGTGATTTAAACTAGTACATTGCACTTCATTATATTCTGAATACTAATATACTTATGCTTTTCTTATTGTCTCTTGGCCCAAAGAAAGAGGTTTTGACTAGAATGAAAATAGGTAGACTTTTGTAATTTCTGATTTATTCAGTGATTTATACAGAGAATACCTATGGTTTTAAATGGCTACATAAATGAAGTTTCCATCCTCATTGACTCAAATATATAAGCTCAAGACAGGATAATAACTTTAGTGTTAGGGAGAATTTTGGCTTTTTAAAAAATTTCTTTCCTCACTTTAATTCTATTTATGAGCAAGAAGCCAAATGGAATGTAAGAATTAATTTCAGAATTTAATGCACCTATTTTCTTTTCAGTTTTTTTTTTTTTTTTTTGGATGTTAGTGATTTTGTTATGGTCTATTCCATAAAGTAGATTCACTTTATTATGGTACATTCACCATTTGGTCACTCTTTTTTTATTTAACAAGATAAAAATAAGAGATGAGGCAATGATTGTGACTGCATTGGATTCCAGCTCCCTGGGTAGAGTCTAAGCAGTTTGAATTGACATTTGTGTCACTGTCAAAAACCAACTGCTTGCCACATCCATTGGTGTTAAACACAACATCTGGTTCAATATAATTAGGTTTTCAAGTAAGCTGATGAGAAAATGAGCCATATGCACTTATCCAAACAGAGAAGCTTGAAAATTTTTCTTTTGATTGACATAAATACATGATATGAGGTTGAAAAGACAGCATTTCAGGTCTTGAAGTCACCCTTGATGTCAAACATGACTGTTGTGTATCGCTTTGGAAGGGGGATAGATCCCATTTTCTTTCATTACCAAACACATTGGCCATGATGACATTTCTTTTATCTAGTTCATTGGGAGGAAATCTCCTATGGTTGTTCTCTAGTTGAGAGTTTGTCCCGGAAATAAAGAAGAATCAAGCCCAATGGCTTCGTGATGGTGAGTATAGAAGCATCAACATTGTCATGGGCAGGCTATAGATGTGAGTGGATCACTGGGTTTCACTCTGTGAGAGTGGAAGGCATTTCTGGAATTGGGAGATTTGGGCCAGCTGGATGGAATGGAGTTAGGTGACTTGGCCCTTGCTTCTGGTTCTTGTCAGGATCTAAGTACTTTTAACATCTCTACATACTATACTGGAAAATTCTGTTGCTGGAAAGGTTGCTTGTCCCTCAGGATAACTGTGTTATTGGGCCTTTGGCTAATGACTTCAGAAGTTTTTAAAAAAGAACACTTGTGAAGAAGCTTAATGTTAATTCCAATTTTAAAAGCGGGATCACTAGTTGTGTTTTGTTCTGTACCTGGATTTTATGCTTTGTAATGCACTTATTCATAGTTCAGATAAAGTCCAGAAAAAAATGTGGAGAATAAAAGCTGAACAGAATAGTTTTAAGATTTAGAATCAGAAATCTAAGCATCATTAGTAGGTTTAATGAGCCAAAACTGATTAGATGATATTTAAGAGAATAAGTGCACTATTACACATTTGAAAATTTAACCAAATAGAAGATAAAACAGTTTTTTTTTTTTTTATGAAAGAGTCACTTGATTTCATGGCAAAATCAATATATCGATGGTATGATTCAGATGCTATAAAGCTTTGGATACAATCTGAATTTATGTCTGAACAGGAACAGTTAACAGTACCACTCCCTTTGGCAGACTCCTCCTGGAGAAGGACCCTTACATAGTGGTTAGGGACATAGACTCTGGAACCAGACAGCCTGGCTAAATCCTGGCATTGTGACTGTTTTCTAGTTGTGTGACTTTGGGAAAGTTGTCTTATGTCTTAGTTTCACCAATTATAAGGTGGAGTTAATGGCTTAGAGGAATACATAGCTTAGAGGGTTTTATGAGATTTAATAGCCCACGTGCTCAAAGTACAGCCTGGCACAAAGTCAGTTAATCATTATGATTATCCCTGTTAATTCTGAATCATGAGCTAAGAGAGACACTCACAATCTGGAATATTTCCAGAGGAGAAAAGTAGGAGATAGTATTTATTGAACATGTATTAAACTTTCAATCTGAGCTAAAACATTCTTATTTAATTTTTTCAAAAACTCTGGAAATTAAGTGCTATTATTTTTGTAGTGCATATTCAAAAACTGAGTTAGAAAGATTATGTAACATAACTGACATGTGATAAATGTTTGCTTGACTGAAATATCTTTACCCATGAAATAATGCTCATTTGAGGATCAGCTAACACAACTGAGAAAGTTTAACCTGGACCACCAGGGACTAAGTAGAAGCATATTGTCCCCTAACATTTGAAGGCCTGTCAAATAGAACAGGGGTTTGACCCTCCCCAGCTAATAATATAGTCCTACATAAGGATTCCAGGGCTGGACTCTAATATGCCTCCCTATCTGCTCAGGCTGGGTTTACTGCATTAACCTCTTATCTGAACCTCATACCAGCAAGCTTTTCTTAGTACAATTCATCCTGCATCGTGTTATGAGATTAATCTTCCAAAAATACTACTGCTGTTATATCAGCCTCCAAATGAAAACCCTTCTGTGCTTCCTGCATGGTAGGCAGGATAAAGTCCAGATACTTTAAGTTAGCGTTCAATAGATTTTATGACCTGGTTGCAACCAATATCTAGAGAATCATTAGCTTTAGGACCAAAAGAGGCCTCAGGCATAATGTCATTTTGTCCCTTCATCATCAGTGAGGAAAATTAAGCTCTAAACAGACACATATGAATATCCAGGTCTCTGTACTATGGTTTCAAAAAAGGCATTCAAAGCAAACCACCTTGTCCTGGACAGGATGGTAGGTTTTCCACATACATCTCTTCCATGCATCTGAGAGAGGTTTTTCCTCATCACCCATCCCCTCCCCACAGCCAATTTAAAAACTTTATTTTTTATGGCAGTTTTAGGTTCAGGGTATGTTCCCTACCCGCTCACATGTGTAGTTTCTCGTATTGTCAACATCTCTCTCAGGAGTGTTACATTAATTACAGTTGATGTACCCACACTGATTCACCATAATCACGGAAAGTCCATAGTTTGTATTAGAATACTAGGGTTCACACTTGTATATTTTATATTATATTATATATAAAATATTATATATTTTGAAAATAATGACATGGATGTATCATTATAGTATCTTACAGAGTATTTTCACTGCTCAAAATATCCTCTGGACCCTTCCTAACTATCTATCCCTCTACCCTCACCCCTGGAAACCACTGATCTTTTTATTGGCTCCATAGTTTTGCTTTTTATGGAATGTCATATGGTGGGAATGATATAGCATATAGTCTTTTCAGATTAGCTTCTTTCACTGAATAATGGGCATTTAAGTTTCCTACTTGTTTTTTTTTTTTTTTTTTTAGGCTTCCCTGGTGGCTCAGTCAGTTAAGAGTCTGTGTTTTTTCATGGCTTGAGATGTTTGTCTTTTTACAAGCTGGCATTAGTGTCTTCCTCTAGTTTTGTTGGACTGACTTGCTGAAAGCCTGTAATGTGACTCTAGGCAAAGTCAAGGGAAATGCCATGTTAACGTCTGTGAGGATGGCATGGCACAGTGTATGAGCCTGGTGGCAGGATGCGCCCGGTGGAAGGATGAGCAGGGGTCCTGGGAGCAGTGAGTGCTTCTTCATAGCCACCAAAATGCATTCCTGCAGGTTCCAGAGGCAGATAATCCAGGCTTAACAACTCAGCTTAGTCCATTTTTAGCTGTGTGACTTTGGGCTAATAAGTACACCTCTCTGAGCCTCCATTTCCTAGGCCTGAGACCAGTTGATCTTACTTTTTGATACTTGTAGTTTTATTGGGAAAATTAATTGAAAGTACTTGTTCAGCCTTTAGAGGCTAAGCAAAGCCTCTGGAGGATGTGGGGGTATAAGGAGTCCAATTATTCTGAGTAGCAGTTTTTCAAACACCTAGTGTCGTTCTTTACAAATTAACCTAGTAGGACAAAGACACTGGGCTTCCCTGATAGCTCAGTTGGTAAAGAATCCACCTGCAATGTAGGAGACCCTGGTTTGATTCCCAGGTTGGGAAGATCCCCTGGAGAAGGGAGAGGCTACTCACTCCAGTATCTTTGGCTTCCCTTGTGGCTCAGCTGGTAAAGAATCTGCCTGCAATGCAGGAGACCTGGGTTCAGTCCTTGAGTTGGGAAGATCCCCTGGAGAAGGGGAAGGCTTCCCACTATAGTATTCTGGCTTGGAGGATTCCATGGACTGTATAGTCCATGAGATCACAAAGAGTTAGACATGATTGAGCAACAATTTTTAAAAAAAGACATTAAAAATGCAACATACAAGATCTGCTGTATTTCACTCACTTGGATCGGGCATCATTTCGCCAGTGGTTCCCAACTTCTGATGGAGCTGGAAATTCTCCCCATTGAAGCAAACCACAGCCAGTAGTTTCTATACTTCATTGTGCAATAAGAAAAGCAGGCTTTGTGTCCTGGCAGATTCCAGAAGCTCATGCTTCTCCATCCCTTAGGAAGTGCTCCTGGCCACTGCCTTGGAGGATCAGCATCAGTCCTATTACTAACACCCAAAAGACAGACAGGGCCCCCCTGCAGGACTCAGTTTTCAAGATTCCTATTTTGAAAGATAAAACACATTTTTTTTTTCTGGGAAGCCCAAAGTGCTGCTCTCTCATTCTCTCAGAACTCGCCTCCTTTCTCTGTGATGTCTGACATTTTTAGTTCTTGTCCCTTTACCCTTTCATTTAACACATCACTCCTTGACAGAGGCTCACCTTACTGTCGGGGAAGAATAACCCCAGGGCAGGCCTTTGCTTGTCATCCTCTATGGTGAAGAAAAATGCAGAGAAATAATTTAGATTTTCCCAAATCTCTTTATCCTCTTTGATTTTTCTCATGCTTTGCTGGTTTGCAGGCATTCACTAGGGCGGCCACAGACAACGCGCCGGAGAATTTTTTTCATTTGGCTCTTTTCTTCTCCTTTTTTACTCTTTGTCCTTCACATCATTGTCTAACCTCTTACTGTCAGAGTCTTCATTCCATACTAGGAGATGCAGAGTATTCACATTTCCATTTTAATCACAGCCTCTGAGGCTTGGAAGGGAATTTGGAGGTCACCAATCTCAGCTCACATAGGAGCTCTGTCCTCAGTTCCTGCAACAGACAGCATTTAGTCTTTCTGTGGACACTTGAAGTGGAAGGAGCTGCCCTGTTCTGCAATGCAGCCCATTCCATTACATGAGCACACCTGACATCAGGGCCCTTCCTTATTTTGAACTGTCGTCTGTCTCCCGGTGACATCCAGCCCTTACTGAGGCTGTCTGTAATGCTGTGCAGAATAAATCTATCACCTGTTAGACTTGTTATCTCTTCTTTTGTGCTCCTTTTATTCTATGCCTTTAACTATTCCTGAAACAGTGTTTTCTTCCTCATTTGTTTCTTTAGTTTTTGGTGGAAACAGTTTAGTTTACAACTGCTATTTGCTCCTTAAAACTGGAAGCAAAAAGCACGTTAGGAATATAACTTTCTGTCACTGGAATTGTCCCTTTTATATGTATATATATATATATATTCTGTCTCCCGGTGACATCCAGCCCTTACTGAGGCTGTCTGTAATGCTGTGCAGAATAAATCTATCACCTGTTAGACTTGTTATCTCTTCTTTTGTGCTCCTTTTATTCTATGCCTTTAACTATTCCTGAAACAGTGTTTTCTTCCTCATTTGTTTCTTTAGTTTTTGGTGGAAACAGTTTAGTTTACAACTGCTATTTGCTCCTTAAAACTGGAAGCAAAAAGCACGTTAGGAATATAACTTTCTGTCACTGGAATTGTCCCTTTTATATGTATATATATATATATATATAGTGCCTTTGCATAATTCTCTAATTATGCTAATTTTATGCATCTCTGATGAGTACTGTTCCTATTAGGCTGGTAATAGATGCCAAGCTAATATTGCATTGACCAAAAACCTGTCTCTGAATTGGTGATTCCTTAACTTGGTATAGTCTGGGAACTGTTTGCTGCTGCTAAGTCGCTTCAGTCGTGTCCGATTCTGTGCGACCCCATAGACGGCAGCCTACCAGGCTCCGCCATCCCTGGGATTCTCCAGGCAAGAACACTGGAGTGGGTTGCCATTTCCTTCTCCAATGCATGAAAGTGAAAAGTGAAAGTGAAGTCGCTCAATCGTGTCTGACTCTTACGACCCCATGGACTGCAGCCCACCAGACTCCTCCATCCATGGGATTTTCCAGGCAAGAGTACTTCAGGGAAGATAAAAAGAGATTCTTGCAAACACACACACACACACACACACACACACACACACACACACACACACACCAGAAACAAAAGCCAAAAAGCTTTTCAAGGTAGAATCACGTTTTATATGATGTAGTGTCAGGTGTTCTCATAGATGCTCAGCAGGAGAATAGAACAGAGATTAAGATGGTCTATCAGCCCACTTGTGAAAAATACAAAGTATCTCAAACTGAGCATCATAAAAGGAGAATCATATGCATACCTATAAGTACAAAGAAACACACGGGCTAATAGACACCACTTTCCTATATATACAAAAGGGGATATCTGCACACGTACTCAAACATAAGGACAGAACCAAACTGAAAATCCTGCACACCTCTGAGGCAGGTAGAAATACTCTCATATATGGGAACAGACACTTGCCAGCCGCAGCCACAGTAATAGATTGACATGACTTCAAATTGGTTTTCTGCCTGGAAACAAGTACCTCTGACAGCACGGAATGAAAAAAACCAGGAGAGGAGCAGCCTTATCTGCCATGGCCCTGGGAGTTACCTATAGGCCTGGATATACAGATGCAGAAAAGCACAAAGAGAAAACCTCTAAGATAAAGATGCATAGAGTGGAAAGTGCCAGAAATGGTGTATGAGTGATTATGGAGGGCTTGGTGAGAAAGAGGCCAACTAGAAACAAGAGAAACAATAGTAGGAAAAAAAAATCAAATGTTGATTTGTCATCAGTGTCATGTATAGCTTGGAAAATCTTCCTTGAAGACTTTCTCATCTTGATCTTATATTTACTAACTATTACATCTCGGCAATCATTTATTGGGCACTTACTATGTGCTGGCTAATTGCTAAGCATTTCAGATAGTATCTCAGCTAATTCTTCACAACTTGATAAGGTAGGTATTATTATTCACTTATTAGTGAAAAAAAAAGGCAAAGATCTAAAGGGTAAATAATTGTTCAAGATTACATTTCTAGTGATGCAAGACTCAAATTCAGATAGATATAACATCAAAGAATTCAAGCACCATGGCATGATGGTATGTGGTTATTTTTCCATAACATGTTGCTCCAAATGACCTCCAAGAGTCATCTCAATGTTTCCCACCTTGCATAGATTGTATGGAATGAAAAACAGCAGTATTTTAGAATGGAAAGAGAACCAGAATGGGAACTTCGAGGGAAAGATTCTTGTCCCAGCTTGGCTCTTAGCTAAATCTACATCATGCAAGTCATTCAACTCTCAGAATCAGTTACCTCAGTCAGCAACTGGGAATAATAACCTATTTCAAGAGTTATTCTGTAAATCAATTATATACTGCTTGTGAAAACATTCTGAAAATTAAAAGTATTATATGAGTGTAGACTATTTGGATAATATAATCAGGTGATCTTCAGGGACTTTGATATTGGAAATAATATTAGAATCCATAATATGAATTAATCACATTATATTAAGTCATTTATGTATAAATTTGCACAGCATTTGTGGAGTGCCTACAGAACACTGTGCAGACTATTCGGAGATATAGGGATATGTAAAAGGGCTCTTCCTGCAAAAGGTTTATAACCTAAAATGTTTTTAATGGTTTTAGTTGCTGTATTTCAGAAAAAAAATAATTTTATTTTCAGCATATGTTTATTTATGTGATAATAAGCTGTATTACTGTTCTTGGATTTTCTTTTGTGACTAAAAGCATAGTGGAAAAAAATGAGATTTTTATTTTGTTTTGTTTTATATTTATAAATTCCTGATATGAATTGTGCATTTTAGCTTGGTACCTCTATTTTCCATGGTATAATATGTTCAAACTTACCTCAAGTAAAATGATGCTACTCATTCATAAATATAGTTATAAAGCACTTGAATCATGAGAGAGATCACAATTTTACGGTGCTCACATAATTATCTCTATCCAAATTGAAGTCAGAAAAGTATGGGAATATTTCTGGAGGAAGCATTTTCCTCTGGAAAGACTACCTCAAAGACCACTTCTTGACTCTGTAGGACACTCTAGCTCACTCTGTCAGCTTCCAGAGTCTCAGGTATAGACACAGAGAATGGCGATCAGTAAATTATTATAGTTATTTTCCAAGGTGGACCATATGCCCAGGATAGCAAGAAGTTTACTCACTGGATTCATTCTACTGAAATTTCTGCCCCAATAAAATCCTCCATTTTATGTCAACCAAATTGTTTTAGTTTCTCATCCCAGTGATAAACTGGATCAAACCATTAGGGTCTCAGAAATCGAGGAAGGATTTGACCAATCTTATGTATAAGGGCCACCAAGCACTTGAAGCACCATGAAGTTATCAACTACAACAACAGTTTAGGTGGTTTTTTTTTTTTTTTTTTTCAGATATAGAGGTGGTTAAGGAAGAAATAAATAGAAAGAGATATATTAAATCTAGGGGGAAATTTATCTCTTTTCCTTAATTTTTTCCATTTTCTTAATATCTAGGGATGAAGAGAGTATTAGAAGGATACAAATAATATTACAAAGAGAACGTGAAGTTGAGGAATAAACAATAGAGTAATTGAGGTATTTGGCTTTTGTATCTACTTTGATAATCACAAAGGTCAGTGTTGACATGCAGTAAAGTGATTATTATGAACTTTTATCAACTTAAGTAACAACACAGTCTTCTCCATGGAAAATTTATTACAGCTGTTTCATCATTGCTGGTTTGGCCATCTGCCCAGGAGGCTTCTTCACTTTTGTCATGTACCTCTGAACCTGATAAGGATTCTTCCTGTCTGGGATTGCTACTAAGAAACTCTTCTTCTTTCATGAAAATGATTTCCCCCAATAATATTATCATCACTTATAATTTAAAAATCAAGAAGCAGAGAGATTAAGGACCTTAAAGAGGCTGGAGTTGATGGGATCTGGCAGTGGGGTTAAATGCAGCTGAGGGCAATTGCCCTCCAGAGAGTCAGGAGAAAAGACTGGAAACAACTAGAGAGAAGTCAGTATGTGGCAAGGGTGATGATTAGTGCTTTCTCTCTTGATAGCTGCAGCTCCTGATAGTGTAGGAGACAAGAGACAATAGTGAGTTGGGAAAACTAGAGAAGAGGAGTGAAGATTTGAAATAGTTGTTGAGGGAGTTTGGGTGGAGAGATGACTAGAGAGGACACTGGTGAGGTTGAGATCTTGTCCTAATCATGGTTCCAGTCCTCATGGCTGGTTGAGTTTTTGCAGCAGAAGGCAATAGTTAACGCTGCCACTGGAGCAACTGGAATAACACAGTTCACAAGAAGGATTCTATAGGAAAACAAGGAGCAGTTGATGCTAGGTACAACAATGGGTAAAACAATGGACTATGGAATGTTGTCTAAGTTGGAAGTAAGAAGAGGTTAAGATTAAAATTATTAACTGGAAGAAAAGTATAGGGCCTAATAGGAGGTCTTTCTACAGTTAAGAAGATAGTATATTGGAAGTAAAAAAAAGTAGTGGGCAAGAATACTAAGTTGTAGCCAGAGAGTAAAAATATTTGAGATTTCAGAGATGGGATAAATCTAAAACAAAGTCAAACTTTTGCCAATGGGAATGGATCACTAAAATGGAGTGCAAGTGAGGACAAACAGAGTTGAAGATTCAAGGAAATGTTAGTCTAAGACATTCTGTGGGTTAATGGTGTAGACATTTAAGTCACCCAAGCTGTTAGTGGAATCAGAAATGCAGAATAACATCACGAAAGAGCCAAAGTCTCCTGAAAAAGTGACTAGATGAGCATGGGTTTGACTAAGTGGCAGAGAGCACAGAGAAAGTGTGTGTGTGTGTGTGTGTGTGTGTGTAAAGTTATATATATTTATTTCAGACTGTTTCCACAGTCAAGAATGTCTTGTTTTTATTTGGTGAAGATAAAGTGGATTTGAACAATAAAATGAAGTGAGAAGGTTCTCCTTCCACAAGGCCTGTAGTATCCAGAGAGTGGGAAAATGAGTAGCTCCCAATGGATAATCTAGGGAGGAGGCATCCTTGGGGACGGGAAGTAAATTCACATCAATCACAGTCAATCCACAGAGGTTCAGAGCAGGAAGGGAAGGCAGGGCAGCCATGGAGGCAACCAAGATGGAATGAAAGGAGGCAGTAACTTGAGGGGCTAGGTTCTGGGACAGTGATGAAGGACATCAAGAACAGGTGACAGGATAGCGTTAGTCAACTGAAACAATGATTTAAGGATGTGTCTGTACTCAGTCACACAGAGGCCCTGGGTGCAGCAAGATGGCACTTGCTATCTGTGGTTCATTGCAAAGTAGCCTGTGTTACAGAAGGTAGAGAAGTCAGAAAAGAATATTTATTGCACTGTAGATAAATTATCTCATTTAGTCTTCATAAGAACTTCAGAATGTAGGCATAATTAGCACCTTTTTTTAAGAGATGAAGACATAGAAACTCAAAGAGGTAAAATATTTCTTCTACAATTACTATTGTCAGCAAGGACTTAATCCAAAACCCAAACCCAGGCTTGTCTGAACTTTCATTCTCTTGTACCAATTTAGAGCTGATGTGTATCTCTGAATACACACTCTCTCTAGTGAGTCAATTAATTTCTGAGTCTGATTCTTTATCTCAAAATACAGCAATAATGTCAACTTCACTGTCACTGACTTTTTAAAGAAACAATTTAGATGTTTGTAGAAACAGTCTGAAATAAAACTTTATACACACACACACATATCACTCCCTTCATTCATGAGTCTCTTTGTTGTACCTTTAAATCCAGGTAAATATACAAGTAAAAATACAGGTCAATCAATTACTCATTCAGACTTTAAATGTAATCTTGTTTCTATAACACTATCCTAAGAGAAATGGCTAGATGCAGAAAGTAGAAATATTTAAGATAAGACTGAACTGTTTTCTAGAAAAGAAACTTTCTCCAACAATGTAGAAGGGATTGTGTTTATTCATGTTCTTTTCACCACTTAGTGTGAAAGTCACTCAGTCATATCTGACTCTTTGTGACCCCATGGACTGTAGCCTACCAGGATCCTCCGTCCATGGGGATTCTTCAGACAAGAATACTAAGTGGTTTGCCATGCTCTCTTACAGAGTATCTTCCCAACCCAGGGATTGAACCCAGGTCCCCCACATTGCAGGCAGATTCTTTACCATCTGAGCCAGCAGGGAAGCCCTGGTACTTGGTAATGTAATACTTCTTTGTTGTTGCCCATGCCTGCTGGGAGTAAGATGGTATCTCATGGTGATTTTCACTTGCATTTCTTTGATTACTGATGAGGCTAAGCATTACTTTGTCTATTGGTCATGAATGTTTCCTATCCTGTGAAATGTCTGTCAATACTTCTTATTCATTTTTCTATTGTGAAGGAACTGGCAACCCACTCCAGTGTTCTTGCCTGGAGAATCCCAAGGATGGGGGAGCCTGGTGGGCTGCCATCCATGGGGTCACACAGAGTCAGACACGACTGAAGCAACTTAGCAGCAACATTGTGGTTATTGCCTTTTTCTATTTAGCCTAAGCTAGGACTGAACTAATCCAGTACTTTTGTACTATGTCATGACCTCTTTTCCACTGAGATTCCTCCTCGTCAGATAGGGGCCACCTGGGTGAGGCTGTTTGCACAGGATTGTGTGGGATATCCAGCTAGGATGGCTTTTGTTACTTCAGCTTTATTTTTCCAACAGAAATGTAACAAAATGTGCCAGACACATACATCAATTACAAGAGAACCCTGTCAATTTTGATGATACATGGAGTTTGTTGTAAAGCAACCACTAGCACAGAACTCCCAGTCTGGGGAAAGATGGGGGTCATTGTAGATATGATTTGAAACCTTGTATAAGATATATGATAGGCATTAGAGGAATGACAATTGGAGCAGAAAATAATAAAATGTGACTTGCTAGAGAGTCTGGCTGGCTGATCAGATTTAGGTTTTATCACTGCAGCTTCCTTCTTCTTTGTTTCATGGTATTTATAATGCACGTGATAATTTGTCATTCGTCCCTCTTTGATTGCATATGAGGAAAGAGGGAGTAGGAGATTGGCATGTGAGAAGACAGGGGGAAGTGATTTTCTGTCATTTCTAATAGTGTCCTCAAATAATAACTTGAGATCTGGACAGAAAGAACGCTGCGCAAGGGCAGTATTACAGTGAATTCACTCATTCATGGACTCATTCATTCCCTCCCTCCTCATTTTTAGCACTGAAGCATTTTCCTTGAACTAGAGTTCAGCTAGAGGAGAATCGTGTTTTTCTGCTGAGAGGTACCCTGTGGTCTTACGCATTCTTTCTCTTTACCTACCATCAGTTTTCTAGATTCTGACACCCTGTCTTGCTTTCTTCCTCTTTTCTCTCTCCTTATTCTTCAGTGGCTCCCAGATTGAGGAGAAAATAATGTTTATGAAGCAACTCAGATGGGTCCCCCATCAGATGCACAGGATCTAGCTTTCTAAGCCCTTAAATACCGCATTGAAACCACAGATCTTCAGGGTTGGTAGGAGCAGGATGTGGTCCGTTAGTCAGTCCCGCTGTGTTCTGTGAGATGAACCGTGGCGAGTGGGCTGCTTGTCATAAGTGCATAAGTAGATGGATGGGTTTATGGGGATGTGAGAAGAGAAAAGTCCTTTGAAGACATCCAGTGTCTCTTTCCAATATTTGGTACAGGACATATAGTTCTTTTTTTCTAATAGGATGGTATAAAATATAATATTGGTAATTACACTATGTTCTATCATTACAGAATGCAAAACATTCTTTGCAGAGCAATATTTTAAATTAATTTCTCTCTTACCTCATTTGTTTTCTTTCCACCTTCTTTCTACTGTTATTACCATATTCACTTTATTGATTTATAGAATTAATTAAGCTATTATTGAAGATCTTATAATCCAGCCATGCTGTTTTACAGAAGAGGAATTGAAGAGCAGGAGCATTATTCAGCCTCCTTAAGTTCTTAAATGCTTAAACTCTCATCTTCTGACTTCTCAACTAGTATCCTCTACTCATTATGAGTAGAATGTATACTCTAGGAGACTCCCTCTCAGACATCTGACAGCCTTGTGGACACTCTTCTTTTCCTCTTTTAAATAAATATTCAGTGACTGATATCTCGGTGTTCCACATTCCCCTAGGTTAGTTGTCAGTATCAACACCGCTGACTTCCTGGCACTGACAAATAGACGTTTCAGATGCCTCTTGGGGTCATTATCCTCTATTTCAAGTGACCAAATGCAATCAAGCATAGAAATAGCTTTTCTGGTACACTTGTTTTCTCTGACTCTCCAAGATCACAAAGATCTTGGTTATAAGAGTGGTTTAATTGATTTTACCTATCCTTAGAAACCCACTTTAAAAATCACATAAAATGGGACATTTAATTATGCCATGTGCATGTTAATTCATTTGACAAATGTTTATTGAGTACCCGGTATATGCATTCATGTGACAGGTAGTGAAAATATAGAGGATAGATGTGATTCCTGCCTTCAGAGAGCTCATTGGCAGTGGCAGAAACAGACATGGGAACCATAAGTTTTAATTCTGCGCTAGAGCAGGTGTTATGTGCCCTGAAAAAAGTAGTCATTATTTTTTCATGCAGACAATGCAAGTCAAGGAAAAGCATGGCAGTATCAGTAAGGTGGTGCCTGTGGGCTCAGGGTTGTACTCTTCCATCCCCCTCAGTGTGGGTCCATCAACATTGCAGCCTGCAATGGACTTATCTAAGAAGCCGGTCATTGCCTCAGAGGCACCTGCATTCTGCTGTTTTCCTATCCACTTTACCTCCACCCTCTGACTATGATGATGAGAGGGGAGCTTGGGCCAAAGCTGAACTAGTCAAATAGGTAATGAGGACTGAATCTTGGTGGAGAAATGGATTTTTAAACATGATAGCGCCTTCAGAGCTCAGCTATTTACACCAGTCAAAACTTTGTGTTCTTCCTATGTATTAACAGACTGAGTGACATCTATGTAAGCTACCAAAATCAAAGCAGACATGATCCAAGGTCAACCAATTTCTCTCCTGTTCTTTACTTTATTGCACACACATATGTATATTTCCCCCCCAAAATGTCATTATTCAAAGTTAGTGACTGTTTGAGCAAGTAAACCAGGTACATATGTTCAGGTTGTGTGGAATCTCAAATTTTCATCACTTTTTCTTTTGCTTGTTGAATGTAAACCACTCCACAGTTCTGCCAGCTTCTTCCTCCATGTTATCTGTCATTCCATAACATCCCATGGACTTACATCTTATTGTCTGTGTTTACTAGGCATATGTTTACTTTGTTTATTTTATTTCTTTTGGCTAACCCTCTTGTGTTTGCCTCTTCACATTCAGTGGATTCTCTGTCTGAGTCCCCTTTCTGATTATTTCTCCCCTGGGGACAATGAGTTCATGGAACTACAAGCAACACAGGAAGAGTAGAATATAGGAAAAGCATGAAAACCTTTTTGAAAGGTAGCCCTGCTGGGCATATTTCATTCTCCACTCTTTCATCATGTTTCATGTTCCAGGAAGCTGACCCATATAAGACTTCATTGCATGAGTCCTCCTGCTCTTTAGCTGCCACTTGAGTTCAACAAATGGAAGGCACCAGAAAGTCATAAAGCAAGAGGATAGTTAGATTAATGATATTTATTACCTTATCTCTCCTTCTGCTAGGGCAGGATAGATTGCTATTAATATATCCCTCTACTGAAGACTGAAGTAGCTGTCAGGCAGCCCTCACTGTAGAGTTTCACCCTAGTTTCAGGAATCTCCACTCTCTTCCCTCTTCAGGCCTAAAGATATTAATGAGCCCTCCTGGTACTGCACTTTGCTTTCTTGGTTTCTTTAGGCTCTTTGGTGTAGGTGGTAGGATATATGAGCCTGAGGCTCAAAATAGAAGTTCTAGGATAAACGTATAGATTGCTAGCTGAAGTTGGGCATGGTTTGTAGACAAGAAAGGAAAATGGCCAAGAAAAACTTTGCAAGTGCTCATAGATACCCTAGAGGGATTTCCCCTTGGTGTTCTTATCATATTATCCGCTTCCTTTCTCTAGTCATTGAGTATTGCCTCCATTCAAAAATATATAGCCGTGAAAATGGAGTGATACTTTAATGGGCAAAAACATAAGCAAAAATTTGTAATTCTGATATATAAACAATAGTCATGACATATTTGGATCTGAATAATAAGCTTTATTATCAATTCCTTGACATGTTTTATGTGTTACAGAATGAAGTGCTTTAGTTAGAGTCCCTTTTCACTAATAACATTTCTCACTGGCTGCTTCAATTGTTTTCTCCTCTTCACAGCACATTAATTTAAAAGGAGCAGGTCTTGATCTCTATGATAATTTTCATTTAGCTGGATGTTAATTATTTTCACAGGTAGAGGAACTGCAGGATAAACCATTTTCCCCAATTTCCCTTATTGCTCCAGTAGTCTCAATTTTTGTTTAGCAATAAAAGAGTTTTAAACATTTGTGTTTTCCTTTAATACCAGGTAACTCATTTGTTGAGCGAAGGTGAAGGTGAAGGTGAAGTCGCTCAGTCGTGTCCGACTCTTTGCGACCCCGTGGACTGTAATGTACTAGGCTTCTCTGTCCATGGGATTCTCCAGGCAAGAATACTGGAGTGGATTGCCATTTCCTTCTCCAGGGGATCTTCCCGACCCAGGGATCGAACCCAGGTCTCCCGCATTGGAGGAAGACGCTTTAACCTAAGCTTTCACCTTTCCTGTCTATTTCTCATGATCAAATTCTAAAATGTGTCCTGACTAAACTTTACTAGCTAAGACATTTTATACTTCATTCATATCAATGCATTAATTCAGTTCTTATGAATTATGTTGCTGATCCAAATAATAATATAATGTGAGTGGAAATGGCAGTTGTAGTAACTATTCCTTTGATGTTTCAACTTGGAACATGTTTACTTCTTTGGAGTAGTCCCCCCTCAGTCTCCCCTACTTAACTGTTTATTATTTCCACAATGGCAAAGTCTCAATTTCAATATCAGAATAGAATGAGATACATTCTACTACATGCATTATCAGCATATTATTCATCAGATGCCAACCATGAGCTGTATATCCACAACCATGATGGAGCATAACTTAGTTTACCATTTGATTCCCACGAGAGATGCTTTGGCCTTTTTCTTTTCATATTCTTTTCTTAAAGAGAACATTTAGTCCTGTCAATCTGTGGGAGTCCTAGAAAGTAGTGGTTTGAGCAGTTGGTTTTGCACAATTTTGGATTAACTACTCTCACACACTAAAGTGTGAGGAGTTCTTTATGCCCTTTGGTGCCTGTTCTTATTTACTTACTTTTGGCCACACCACATAGTTTGGGGGATCTCAGTTCCACAACCAGGAATTGAACCCACACCCTCAGCAGTGAGAGTGCAAAGCCCTAACCATTGGACTTTCAGGGAATTCCCCACGCTAGTCCTTTTTTAAAAATACTATCATAAAACTAACTTTATAACAATGAGGACTTAATGAGGTCTTGTTCTCTTAATGCTTGAATTTCAAGGTGGCATACTCAACATACGTTATCTTTGCCAAGTGTTATAAATCACCATATGAACACTAGCTATACTTGTTGTCTGCATATATAATGACTTTTAATTTTAATTTCCTTGTTATATATTTTATTTTACTTGAGTAAGTGGGGATAATGCATCTACTGATACTTACTGAATGTCTTTTCTCATCCTATACCATTCTTGGTGTTAGAAATAACTCAAAAGGAAAAATGTTTAGATTCTCAGTCACCCTGATGTAGACTTTTGGTGGGAAAAGAAGAGATGCTATACTTGTCATCATAGAGAGTAGAATTTTAAGGATTTTGAACAAGGAGGGTGATCTTGTGAAAGAATAAAGTCTATTTCAAGATTCTGGAATGGCATAGAATGTAGCATATGGCCTCTATGAGAGAAAAAAAGAGAAAGGATTGTTAGTCAGTGGCTTTTTGTTTTAATTCTTCCTTGGTTTTTATGTATTCTTTCTTATGTACTATTTCTTTTCAGTTTGAACTGTTTTCAGATGATCCTTAATATAAATGTACTGTTTAAGGGGAAATGCCAACTCTTAGTCATCTAGAAAAGCTGCTTCACTCTGACCTAAGATTAATGGGTATAGATAGTAACAGGAAACCCAGATTGGAAATATATCTGGCTTCAAAACTCTCCATTACAGAATACC
>SJXQ01008115.1:20228-274832 GCA_006408695.1 Aepyceros melampus
AGGGCTCAGGTTCAATCCCTGGTTGGGGAACTAAGATCCCTCATAAGCTGCATGGCACATGCAAAATATATATATATATATATATATATATATATATATAAATAAAAGATATAAGTGGAGCTTATTAGTTGCAAAATGGCAGGAAGCCTCTACCCACATCCCCACTCCCCCTCTGCCCACAGGGTTTGAAAATTACTAGTATACTTCTTTTCTGTTGTTTGATCATATTATCCTTTGTTATTAAATTAATGAGGACGACTGACACAGGAGCCTCAGCTCCAATCCCTTTGCCTGTGGCTATATATTCAGTTGCTAAGAGGGCGGTTTAATGTAAACTAAAGTAGCAAATCGATATAGACAGGGAACAGAGACAAGGAATGGGACCATAGCAAGTTGTTTGTTTTTTGCTTTTACTTATATTGTTATTATACCCCTTGTACCAAAGGACATGTGCAAACAGTAGGATGATGACCTCTCTTCCCATTGATCCCCGAGCAAACACTGGCCACGTGCTGGTTGAAGGCTACATCTGCGGTGATGTGAGGTTAGCCCTGGGACCCGCTGCTCAAGAAAACTGGGGAGACTTTTCCACCTCCAATTCTCCTCCGGAGTGCCTGATGGAAAAAGTAGGTATTTTGGCCTGGGTTGTCAACCATCTTGGCTAGCCCTGTAGACCAAGTGCCAAAACTCCACTTCAATTTGTTCTGGGTAGGCAGCAAAATAATTGAGGAGCTCACCCGGGGCCGGAAGCCAGTTCTCTGAATGGCCGTTTCTTCTGTGCCTTGTTGAGCACATCTTTTGGAGGCAGCCCACTTCTATCAACACAAAAGCTGTCTTCGTGTTGTTTCCTCTAAAATAGCTCTGTTAAGTAAGGAACCAGGTAGTTTCAGTACTGACAAAGTATTCAGTGGGTTCTGATTTCAAGGTTGTTGACTTACTGCTGGTCTAGTTGAGTTCATTTGCTCCTACAGATGAGCCAGAATTATTAAACAAAATGGTAAACATCAAGTCAGAGAAACATTATATTATAGTATCCTTAATATGATAAAAATATCAGATTGTCTTTTGGACTAATGTTTAGTGACAACAGAAGAGAGTTATGACCTACGACAAGTAACGAATATATATGGGAAGGTATGTACATCTGAGAAACCAGGCACAAATCAGGGCTGTGTGTCTCTATATTGCATTAAACTTCTAACATCCAGCCACTTCTCAGTCAGTTGAAGAATTTTCTTTACTGAATATGAGATGTTCTGTAGAATTCTGAAACCAATTTTAAAATATTATGACCTCTCAGTGACTTTGGTTACTGCATAAGAAATTTTCATATCTTTACTGCTTCACAATAAAATACAAGGATTTTATTGAAGCCACATCTTGTAACATTGTATCAATTCAGGAAAAAAATTACAAATTCACTAAGAAAATCAAATTAATCTTTGATACTTTATGAACCAAACTAGTTTAACAATTAAATCTTTGCAATTTGACCACCTGATTTGGAAAAGTAGCAGTCACTTACTGTGGTTGCTTGATATTATGCAGTCTGTACAATTTGGAGACAATTTTGGACCTGTTTACACTGGTATCATTTTAAATAATTCTACTGATTTTCTAGCACAGATTTGGTTATCATTAATTAGGGACACATCTGTATGAGAATGGAAGGGCTTCCCTGGTGGCTTAGTGGTAAAGAATCTGTCTGCAGTGCAGGAGATGTGAGTTTGATCCTTGGGTTGGAAAGATCCCCTGGAGTAGGAAATGACTCCCACTCCAGTATTCTCACTGGGAAAATCCTGTGGACAGAGGAGTTTGGCAGGCTACAGTCCATGGGGGCATAGAGTCAGACACGGCTGAGCACAAGCACTTGACTTGAGAATAGCCCAGTGAGAGGGGAGCAGAGAGACAGTGGAGAGACATCTTGGAGTAGATGGGAGAAGATGAAGCCTATTGCACAAGGCAGATGTCCCTGGCTGGGATGCAGAAACTTCGTGCCTGGTGGCAGCAGACAGGGCAGAGTTCAGGCCTTGGGGCTAGTAACTGTGTCAATGGCATCATGGGAACAAGTGGATGTTTTCTTTAATTCACTTCTGATTTTTTCCTGAAAGACGAAGGAACAAGGTCATATGCTGAGATTAGAGGGGTAAGGAAGTGCAAGGGTTTGGAAGAGATGTAAGTATTTACATGAAGCAACCCTGCAATGGAAATTGGAAAGAAGTGGGACACCAGCTCTGTCCTTGACACCTCTTAATTTTACAGTAAATTATTCTTCCAGAGTCTTAAGAGTTTGACTGTATGCCTCTAACTATATAGTCTGTCTCAGGCTCACTATTCATTCCCTCGCCTTTGAAAATGTCTGGAAAAAGAGGCTGAGAGACTGCTTTTTCATTTGTGCCCTGGAGACCCTGACCCACTTCTGACATCATGTGAACAACAGTGACCTGAGTCGCCCTTCTCACCTATTTACCTTTCATCTCTCTCCTCTCCTTTCCTTTTTTCTCCATGTATGCTGAGTGAACTCCGGGAGTTGGTGATGGACAGGGAGGCCTGGCGTACTGCGATTCATGGGGTCGCAAAGAGTCGGACACGACTGTGCGACTGAACTGAACTGAACTGATGCTGATTGGTTCTTCCCCACCTCTGAGCTTCTTTCTTTTTCCTTCTCTTCATATTCTCTTCCTTCTACCTTCCTCTTACCATCCTTTCCCACACTCCTTTCCTTGCTTCTTAACTCTAATGCCATTCTCTATAGGCATCTTTAGGGAATCCCTGGTGGCTCAGCATTAAAGAATCCTCCTGCCAGTTCAAGAGACCTGAGTTTGATCCCCCTGGAGAAGGAAATGGTACCCCTCTCCAGTATTCTTGCCTGGAAAATCCCATGGACAGAGGAGCCTTGCAGACTATAGTCCATGGGGCTGCAAGGGTTGGTTATGACTTAGTGACTAAATCACCTTAGGCATCTTTTCACTTCAATAAAGAGCTGATAATTTATCCATCAGTAAATTTCTATAACATAAATAAATAAAGTGTATCTAAAACTGAACTATTTTTACATTAAAATATATCACAGGGTATACCTTTTAAAGGGAGCTGTGCTCTTTTACCCAAGATAAGTGACTCAGGTGAGAGAGTAACAAGGAATTTGTCTATTAAGATAAGGCTGCCTGAGACATATGGATACTGATGTCCAGTTCTGAGATTGCCAACCCAACAGGCCCATACTGAGTTCCATCAGAGTGCAGAGTGGATGCTGGTGAGAGAGCTGTTAGAGAAGCTTCACAGTGTCCCTGGAGTGTGGAAGATGTGCTTAGACAGAAAGCAGCTCTCCCACATCTTTCTGTTCTAGAGATTTTTGAAGTGTGTGATAAAGGGCTAGAGCTTGCACTGAAGATAAAATAAGGGTGGCAGACTATCCCACCCTAATTTCTGGGAGCCTCATGTGGTACAGATGCTACCCCCATTGGTTCCTGAGGCTCCCAGTGAAGGAGAACAGATAGCAGAAGAAGGCAGGAACTCAGTGGCTGTCCCAGAACCAGGTGACCAAGAAACTGTGCCCCAACCTGAGAGGGGATTGAAGGAGTGAGCTATTATTGCCAGTGGCTGAAGACGGACAAAACTGCTTCTCTGTGACTGGATGTTAAGAGATAGAAAGGGAACAGGGTGCTCACTGACCTAGAAAACTGCTCACGTCTTCCTTGTGGAGCCTGCCATATTGACAGAAGTTTTCAGAAGCCCAGAATGAGCCAGGCCCTAGGGCTACCTCTACATAGTGCAGCTGTAAAAAACTGCTCCTCCTTCTCTGCAAGAGGAGCTCCTCCTCTCTTCCCTCTTCATGATTCAAGCGCCACCGGAGGAGCTAGGTCCTGGACACAGAGGAAACAGTGTCCTAGGGCCAAAACACTGCACTCACTCATTCTGAAGTGCTCAAGTAGGGGGAGGAGTCAAATAGATCAGGAGCCACCCCAACTCACTCGGAACCAGAGAATTAGTCCCTGCTGACAGAGGATATCTTAAAGTGGAATGGACTAAATTGCAATTACCAAAAACAGCTGGGATATCCTTCAAATACCTTAAAGAGTGATTTTCACCAAGCACGGTTGAGCTGATGCTTAATAAAATATTTACAATTTCATGTTTATAGCTCACTGTGTTAGACTCAATAAACCAGACTTATAAGTATAGAAATAAACTAAGCTTTAAACCTGTAAATTACTGTATTCTAAAATTTACCCCAAGATAATCTTACGATGATATGTCTTCAACCGAATGGCTCACACTGAAAATAGTTCTAATTCTACCTTTTTAATGAAAATTCCCATTCAAATAACAGATTAAAAAGTAAAATTTTTAAATATCACTTCTTTTAGTTTTTCCTCATTCTTTAAAATTTATACTTTGGAGTATATTTTAACATAAATATTAAGACAGGAGTAAATTTACCTTTACTCATTTATTTATAAAGTATGTGAATTTATTGATGAGTAAATTCTCAAAATTGTCTTTTTAACTGAAAGAGGTATCTAGATAAATTTTGTTAGAGGAAAGAATTAGGGGAAGGGGTCTGGAAATGGAAAGCTGAGAGGAAGGAAGAAGCGGAGGAATATGAAGAGAAGTTAGGGGAAAGGAGCTCACAGGAGAGGAGCTGACCATTTGTATGTGGAGAAAAGAGGAAGGGGGTGAGTGGAAGACAGACGCGAAGACTTGGTCACCACTGAGCTCCAGGCACCAGTGCCAGTCCCAGAAAGGGTTCAGGGTCCGGCT
Organism: Aepyceros melampus; assembly: GCA_006408695.1. Lineage (NCBI taxonomy): Eukaryota > Metazoa > Chordata > Mammalia > Artiodactyla > Bovidae > Aepyceros > Aepyceros melampus. The sequence goes on from SJXQ01008115.1 coordinate 24,993, forward strand.
ACTAAGCCACCCTTCCCAAGGATCTGTAAAAGGTAATAAACAGCTGGAAGTCCTCAGATGGACTACGCTGAGGAGCATATTGACAAATGTTTAAAATTCTAGAGTAATAATATTATTGTTAACTGAGTGTGTGGTAGCAGGGAGAGTGGTGGTAGAGAGGGGAGGGGAGGGAAAAATTAGGTAAACTCTAAATAAGAACAGAAAGCCTTGCCCTGGTCGCTGTTAACAGACCATCTGTTAGACTTCTCATATTCAAATGTGAAAACGTCCTTTCAATATAAACTTAATGGACAAATAAAATTTTTGAAAAGCGTAGGAATATCATTTATTGGAATCAGTTCGGGGGAGAAAAAGCACACACTTAAAGAGATAACGTTTCACATACTAGAGAATGGCATTGTGTTGGGAATAAACAACAGAATCTCTATTTCAAGAGCCAGTAGAGGGCTAATGAAAATATACTTTTATGCAGAGTACCTTGTGAAGTGAAATTGGCTCAGTCACTTCTGACTCTTTGCGAGCCCCTGGACTATACAGTCCATGGAATTTTCCAGGCCAGAATACTGGAATGGGTAGCCGTGCCCTTCTCCAGGGGATCTTTCTTAGCTCTTCCACATTGCAGGCAGATTCTTTACCAGCTGAGCTGCCAGGGAGGCCCATGCAGAGTTCCTTATATAGTTATGATTAAATTATGAGTAACTTGCATGATTAACTTAGATGTTTAACTTATATGTGTGTGTGCTTAGTCACTCAGTTGTGTCCAACTCTTTGTAACCCCATGAACTATAGCCTGTCAGGCTCCTCTGTCCATGGGGATTCTCCAGACAAGAATACTGGAGTGGGTTGCTGTGCCCTCCTTCAGGGGATCATCTCAACCCAGGGATCGAACCCAGGTCTCCCGCATTGCAGGTGGATTCTTTACTGTCTGCATCACCAGAGTTAACTTATAACTGATGTTTAGTTCAGTTCAGTTCAGTTGCTCAGTCACGTCTGACTCTGCTACCTTGTAGACTGCAGCACACCAGGCTTCCCTGTCCATCACCAACTCCTGGAGCTTACTCAAACTCATGTCCATCGAGTCGATGATGCCATCCAATCATCTCATCCTCTGTTATCCCCTTATCCTCTCACCTTCAATCTTTCCCAGCATCAGGGTCTTTTCAAATAAGTCAGTTCTTCACATCAGGTGACCAAATTATTAGAGTTTCAGCTTCAGCATCAGTCGTTCCAATGAATATTCAGGACTGATTTCCTTTAGGATGGACTGGGTGGATCTCCTTACAGTCCAAAGGACTCTCAAGAGTCTTTTTCCAACACCACAGCATCAATTCTTCGGCGCTCAGCTTGCTTATTGTCCAACTCTCACATCCATGTATGACTACTATCCATAGCTTTGACTAGACGGACCTTTGTTAGTATTTGTTACTAACTTAGTATTTACAAAGAATGAATGCTAGTCAAACTTAGTAAACTGGATTTGTGATATTACCTGGGAGAGTAGGAGTAAGGAGCAAAAGTGTGTATCAGAGGGAAGAGAATTACTTTTGAGTAAATATATCATCCAAGAGTTCAAGAAGAGTAAAACAAAAAGAAACAGAAGTGAAGAGTTCAGAAGGTTTAGACCAGAAGAAAGGAAATCAAAGATGAAATGAGGATAGCCGAAGTAACAGTGACGCCAGTACCAGAATGCTTGCCTTTTTATTTTCCATTAACTAATACATTTATTAAATAATCATTCATTTCATAAGCACCATGCATGGTGATGAGCAATGAAGAAATAGACTTAAAGAACACATAGGCCCTATCCTGAAAAAACTTGCGATTCTAGGAAAACATTAGTTACATTGCAGTGGGGTTGATAGATGCTTCTCCAGAAAAAGCTGTTCATGGAAGCTCAAGAGGAAGTTAACTTAGTGCATGTCTCAGAATCTCAGAAATCTTGTTTTTAAGGATGAAAATAGAAGGAAAAATGTGCTGAAATTAATGTATGATGTTGATTTTTCTTTGTCTAAGACATACTTCCCCAATAATCTCATTCAGATGTGTCAGCTGTGGTTCATCTCATCTGTTCCCACATAGAGGCATGGTTTTGCTTACCAGGGATCTTAGCCTCCATGTCACACTAGGATTACCTAATACTAATGCCTGGGATCCCATGCTGGAACGATTAAATCAAAACAACTTGGGTGGAAACTGGGCAAGAGCATTAATTTTAAAACTTCTCCAAATCATTCTAATGTGTTTCTGGATTTGAGAACAGCCTATCTACCTATCTTTCTCTCTAGACTTGGATAGACTCTTGCTGTAGCAGAAGTTTATCAAAGATTTCTGATTGGTTCCAAATGTTGTAAACATAAACAGCCTCTTCTTGCCTGGTACTTATGTCCTTTCATTGTACTTCTCATTTGAATCCTGTACTGTTTGGTTGAGTCCTTATGATATTTGGTCATTGAAATAGATTTCATTTGTGATATATTCTTATTTTGAAACTTTGGCTGTCTGCTGCTGGGCCACACATTTTGACCAAAACATAGCTAACCTAGTAATTTTTCCCCAGATATATCTAGTGAACAAAAGTAAACTCTGACAGTATCATATTTTCATGAGACTATAATTTTCAAATAATTTATCAGTTAATTGCAACATCTAAGAAATAGATAAATATATCTATAATTTATATATTAAAGAAAATTAGAAACAAATTATTGCTGTTCTTTCAGTCGGTAAGTCATGTTGGAATCCTCTGTCCATGGGATTCCCCAGACAAGAGTACTGAAGTGGGTCGCCATTTCCTTCTCCAGGGGATCTTCCCAATTCAGGAGATCAAACCCACATCTGCATTGGCAGGCAGATTCATTACCACTGAGCTACCAGGGAAGCCCACATTAAAGATAGAAATATATAAGTTAATACAGAGAAACATTGTAATGATTTTAAATTATGCCAAATTAATAGAGAAACAGAAGCAATGGTAGTAAGTGTGATTTATACAGACTGCCTTGTCAAAATGCATTCTTAATTGAGGTACCCAAATACAGAAACAACATATATTAAGGGTGAGGAAATTCAAATATCTATATATTAGTTAGGAGTCAATTTTTTATAAATAGAAACAATCTAAAAGGGAATGTTATGTTTTACTGTCAATTCCATAACTCAAAATTGAAGTAATAAATGGAATTGCTACTATGGATTTACTTCTCATTGACAAAAGCAAATTGATGGATGAAATAAAACAAAAAGAAATTGTCAGAGAGAATGGCCATGCCATTTTATTATAATTAGTTAGTTAATTAGTTACTCACTCCCATCATGTCTGACTATTTACGACCCCATGGACTGTAGCCCACCAGGTTCCTCTGTCTGTGGATATCTCCAGGCAAGAATACTGGAGGGATAGCCATTCTCTTCTCCAGGTGACTCAGCCATTTTATTATACATAATAGGAATTATATTTTGCAAAGGAAACTTCAAAAGAGAGGGGGAGGCATTAGTAAAATTTTTATGTCCAGATACCATATAGTATGACGGAGAAGGCAATGGCACCCCACTCCAGTACTCTTGCCTGGAAAATCCCATGGATGGAGGAGCCTGGTGGGCTGCAGTCCATGGGGTCACTAAGAGTCGGACACGACTGAGTGACTTCACTTTCACTTTTCACTTTCATGCATTGGAGAAGGAAATGGCAACCCACTCCAGTGTTCTTGCCTGGAGAATCCCAGGGACGGGGGAGCCTGGTGGGCTGCTGTCTATGGGGTCGCACAGAGTTGGACACGACTGAAGTGACTTAGCAGCAGAAATCATATAGTCTGAAAGAAAAAAATATAGCTCAAAAATAAATAGAAGGGCCCAGGAAATAAAATGAGAAGAATACATATAATTCAAACATCATGATAAAGAAAAAAAGAAGCTCCTATAAACACAAAATTAATTTAAACTGAGATTTTATCTGAGTCTATATCACAGTTCCATAAACCAGGCTCACAGTGGTCAGCTACAGAAGCCAGTATTATGATCAGTTCATACATTAAAGGATTACATATACAAATTGGGATGTGAAGCATATAGACAAAAATAAATACAAAGAAATGACATGTTGGAATGTGGGAATAGTATTTAGAGGTAAAATACATAAAAATCTAACGCATGTTATTAAAAATAAAAGAGAGAGAGAAAGACTAAAGTACATGACAAAAATAACCACAAAATTTTATTTAGAGAAAGAGCTATAGGAAAAACCTGGGTCCCCTGCTTTGTGGAATACAGTATAATTTTAACAGACTGCTAAAGGGAAATGGAACACAAAGCATTGCTCTGCTTCTACATTTTTCTCTGAAGGAGAATATACTGTAAACTTGAAAGGGAAGAATAATAATCGATGCCAAAAAAGGAAAAGTTAGCATAAAAGAGTCTTGGGGTTTGAATCACTGACTCCTAAGTGTTTGTCTTCTGCAAAGTAAAACATAATAATATTAATAATAAAAACAATTTAGATGAATTTTTAATAAAGCTCTAATTTAAAAGACACCCTTTATTCTGATATTTTCCTTATTTGTTTTTTGAAGATTTCACATATTTTTGTTTTTATTTTGATGAAATGATGGTGTGGTAGATGCGAGTTGTAATGTCTTTATATAATGAAATAAAAAGCAATGTGTATGTAGCTATTGTTTCAGATAATGTTGTGCCTCCCTGGTAGTTCAGGTGGTAAAGAAACTGCCTGCAATGCAGGAGACCTAGGTTCTATCCTTGAAGAAAAGAATAGCAACACACTCCAGTATTCTTGCCAGGAGAATTCCATGAACAGATGAGCCTGGTGGGCTACAGTCCCTTGGGTTGCAGAGTTGGACACGACCGAGCACGGAAGTATGCATACACATACACATGTCATATAAAGTTAGTTATAATGTTTCTATACAATGAAGTTAAACACTAGCAATGTTATTTTAGTTCCTACTTTTAAGTCGTATTGGTTCTTAAAATCCAACCTGGGAGTTGCTAGATGTTTTTTCAATTTTTAAAATTTTCTCGACTGAAATAGATGCACATGATAGAAATTGACATGATACATATAGTCACATACTATTTTCCCTGCGCTTGGCCTCCAGATTCTAGTCCTGTCAGTCTCCTCCCAGAAAGCCAATGAATAGAATGAATTCTGTGCGTAATTCTTCACAGGTTCTTGAATTTGTGTAAAAATTACCCTTTTTACATAAATGACAGTGTACACAACTGATCTGTGCCTTGCTTTTTTTTTGCATAGACCATAAACATTCCAGGACATGGTAACCACTTTTAATTGTATTTTGAGTAGAAACTAAATTTAGATATTAAAAATGATATATTGATGTACTTGTGAAATCAGTGTCAAAAGTTCTTAAAATTGCTGTAAGATGAAAGAAGTGTCACAACCCAGGAAGGATGAAATGTTGAATTGAATTTCACAAAGCAGAAAAAGAATAATTAAAGAACCTAGATACTAGTGAACTTGACCTCAGTTATGAGCAAACTGTATGTTTAGGTTGGTGGCTTAGGCACAGATTGAAAATTAGGATCTGGTGATGACAGGGAACAATCTTGAATTCATAACAATGTATAAATAAAAACTTAAGTTTTTGAACCGATAAAACTGAAGAATGTCATATATCTTGTACATTTTGATTATAAATAGCCAGTTGATAATATTTTTCAGCATCTTTGTTTGGGCTAGAATATAGCAAAAGGGTAAAGTACAGCTCAAAAGTGATTCAAATGTTTTATCCAGAGAAGACTAATTATTTATTGAAAGGACCATAAAGCCTAACTTACCCAGTGAGAGTGTTGCAAGGTTTTCCCTATTAGAATTTTGTCAATGCACTGATGACTGTTCAGTTCAGTCACACAGTTGTGTCCACCTTTGTGACCCCATGGACTGCAGCACACCAGGCTTCCCTGTCCATCACCAACGCCCGGAACTTGCTCAAACTCATGTCCATTGAGTCAGCGATGCCATCCAACCATCTTATCCTTTGTCATCCTCTTCTCCTGCTGCCTTCAATCTTTCCCAGCATCAGGGTCTTTTCAAATGAGTCAGTTCTTCTCATCAGGTGACCAAAGTATTGGAGTTTCAGCTTCAGCATCTGATATTCGGCACTGATTTCCTTTAGGATGGATTGGTTGGATCTCCTCGCTGTCCAATGGACTCTCAAGAGTCTTCTCCAACAACACAGTTCAAAAGCATCAATTTTTCAGCACTCAACTTTCTTTATAGTCCAACACTCACATCCACAAGTGACAACTGGAAAAATCATAGCTTTGACTAGACAGACCTTTGTTGGCAAAGTAACATCTCTGCTTTCAATATGCTCTCTAGGTGTGTCAAAGGTTCTTTTATTCCAAAGAACAAGCATGTTTTAATTTCATGACTGCAGTCACTATCTGCAGTGATTTGGAGCTCCAAATAATAAAGTCTCTCACTGTGCCATCATTTCCCCATCTATTTGCCATGAAGTGATGGGACTGAATGCCATGATCTTCGTTTTCTGAATATTAAGCTTTAAGCAAACTTTTTCACTCTCTTCTTTCACTTTCATCAAGAGGCTCTTTAGTTCTTCTTCGCATCTGAGGTTATTGATATTTCTCCTGACAGTCTTGATTCCAGCTTGTGCTTCATCCAGCCCGGCATTTTGCATGATGTACTCTGCATATAAGTTAAATAAGCAGAGTGACAATGTACAGCTTTAATGTATTACTTTCCCGATTTGGAACCAGTCTGTTGTTCCATGTCCAGTTCTAACTGTTGCTTCCTGACCTGCATACATGTTTCTCAAGAGGCAGGTCAGGTCTTCTGCTATTCCAATTTCTTGAAGAATTTTCCGCAGTTTGTTGTGATCTACACAGTCTAAGGCTTTGGCATAGTCAATAAAGCAGAAGTAGATGTTTTGTTGGAACTCTTTTTTTTTTTGATGATCCAACGGATGTTGGCAATTGGATCTCTTGTTCCTCTGCCTTTTTTAAATCCAGCTTGAACATCTGGAAGTTCATGGTTCATGTACTGTGATGCCTGGCTTGGAGAAGTTTGATCATTACTTTGCAGGCGTGTGAGATGAGTACAATTGTGTGGTAGTTTGAACATTCTTTGGGATTGCCTTTCTTTGAGATTGGAATGAAAACTGACCTTTTCCAGTCCTGTGGCCACTGCTGAGTTTTCCAGATTTGCTGGCATATTGAGTGCAGCACTTCACAGCATCATCTTTTAGGGTTTGAAATAGCTCAACTGGAATTCCAACAAAGCTTCATTCCAACAAGCTTTGTTCGTAGTGATGCTTCCTAAGGCCCACTTGACTTCGCATTCCAGATGTCTGGCTTTAGGTGAGTGATTATACCATTGTGATTATCTGGGTCGTGAAGATCTTTTTGTACAGTTCTTCTGTGTATTCTTGCCACCTCTTCTTAATATCTTCTGCTTCTGTTAGGTCCACACCATTTCTGTCCTTTATTGTGCAATTTTTGCATGAAGTGTTCCCTTGGTATCTCTGATTTTCTTGAAGAGATCTCTAGTCTTTCCCATTCTATTGATTTTCCTCTATTTCTTTGCATTGATCACCGAGGAAGGCTTTCTTATCTCTCCTGCTATTCTTTGAACTCTGCATTCAAATGGGTATATCTTTCCTTGTCTCCTTTGCCTTTTGCTTCTCTTCTTTTCACAGCTATTTGTAAGGCCTCCTCAGACAACCATTGACTGGGTAGCTTAAACAATGTAAGTTTTTTCTCAGAATTCTGGAGGCTGGGACGTCCACGATCAAGGTGTTGGCCCATTCGGATTGAAGATTTCTCACTGTGTCCTCACAGGGTAGAGAGGTGGAGGAATGTCTGCCATCTCTTCTCCTAAGAGCTCTAATCCCATCATGCAGGTCTCTCCCTAAAGGCCTCATCTAACCCTTATTACTCCCAAAGGTCCCATCACAAACACCACCTCTCTGGGGCCAGGACTTCAATGTATAAATCATGGGAGGCACATAGGCCTTCAGTCCATAACAGTGTATTTATGGTTTGCTTCCAAACCATATTTCTATTTTTATTTCCTTATAATTCTTTACATACTTCATCTTCTTCAACTAAATCTGTTTATTCATGCCTTCTTCATGACACTTTCTGCGTTCATGACTCCCTTACAAATTATATCCCTCCACTCATCTTCAAACGTACCCATCTTTAGCTTAGTATATTTCTTCTATTATTCTTATAAACTGTTTCAATTCTGTATTTTACTTAACTTGCACATGACTACACAGGGCAGGGAGCACATAATTCTTCCAAACTACATTGTAGTTCTACCTTAATACAGAGACCGTGTCATAGACTTCCTTGCACTGAATACCTAGGTTCCAGAAAGTAATTTTAAGCTTGATTTGCCTTCCAGTTCCTCATTCATCCAGCAGCATTTAATGACAAACCTACATTTTGCTAGCAGGCTAAATATAATTCTCCACCATGGGATCTGGTTCTCAAAACATTTTACCCCTCAAAAATGCCCATGTCAATATATTGGTGGAAAAAACAAAAGTATTTCTCTTTACACTTTTTTCTTTATGACTTGACACAGACTGTTTCACTCACTGGTGACTTTTGGAGATTTTGCAATTTAGTTCAGTTGCTCAGTTGTGTCTGATTCTTTGTGACCCCATGAATTGCAGCACACCAGGCCTCCCTGTCCATCACCAACTCCAGAGTTCACTCAAATTCATGTCCATTGAGTCCGTGATGCCATCCAGCCATCTCATCCTTTGTCGTCCCCTTCTCCTCCTGCCCCCAATCCCTCCCAGCATCAGAGTCTTTTCCAATGAGTCAACTCTGCATGAGCTGGCCAAAGTACTGGAGTTTCATCTGTAGCATCATTCCTTCCAAAGAACATCCAGGGCTGATCTCCTGTAGAGTGGACTGGTTGGATCTCCTTGCAGTCCAAGGGACTCTCAAGAGTCCTCTTCAATATCACGTCTGGCAATTATAAGCACTGAAAAAATAGATTGAATGTTGACTGAAATAATCCTGAATACAATTGCTGCAATTTACCAGCCTAAAAACCAGAAACATTAGAATTAAAACCAAATCTCAGAAATCATTTAGATGAAATTGTTCATTTTCTTGATGCTGGACCAGAAGTCCACAGGAGCTAAAATGTTTAACCGTAAGCTTCCATGGTGGCTCAGTGGTAAAGAATCTGCCTGCAACGCAAGAGACCCGGGTTCAATCCATTGTTCAGGAATATCCCCTGGACGGGGGCATGGCAACACACTTCAGTATTCTTGTCCAGAGAATTCCCTGGACAAAGGAGCCTGGCTCACTACAGTCCATGAGGTCACCAAAAGTCAGACACAACTGAGCAAGTAATTTTCACTTTCACACAGAGCGAAGCCAGTATGGACTGGGACTCAGATTCACTCTTCCCTTCCCACACTCTGTTAACTACATCCCATTGTTTAGACCACACTAATTCCATAAACATAGATTGACAGGTTACAGATACACTGAAGAAGTCTGGGGAAAAATGACCGAAAACTAGAGTTATAAAATGAACTGGGAAGAAAACCTATGAAAAGAAGGAGGATAGATTTACTCTGAAAAAAAGGAAAAGGAATTGGTGATTGCTTTCTTCATAAAGAAACTCATGTTTGCTGAAGTTCTGCATTAGAAACAAACTAAATAAATCTTGTGTTCCTTACAAGCTGCAAGATCTTTTCTTATTTTTTTCTTTTTGAATCCTCTACTATCTGTATCTTTGCTGTTAATCTCTAAAGGGAAGAAAGAGTAATTAAAAACTCTGACCTGCATGTTTAACTATTTGAAAACTGCTGCTCTGTTTACATGATTCTAAAAAGGGCAAAAATGCTTCGACTCTCTTGTGCCTGACTGATCTGCTATGTGGACACGACGCATAGTAAGCCTTAGAGGAATAGAAATGCAATTGTTTGGGGGATGTCTGCATGACTCTTTTTCACCCTGGCTTTTCTCCTAAAGTTCAATAAAGGCCATCTTTCAAAAGCACATAAATCCAAGTACAGTTAAAAGAAAACCAAATGATTTATTTTTTTTATGTGAGAGTAAAATCCTTATTCATTTCTTAAATGCCTCTTCTACCTTCTGCCTTGGGGGATGTTTCTGGTATCTGTGTTCATTTTAAGCCTGTCTTGTCTGTCCTCCTTCTTTGAATCTCTGCCTTGTTTTGTCCAACCTGGAGGATAACAGCATCTAATACTTTATATATCTTGTTTCCAGAAACAATAGCCTGTGGCGCTTCCATTATTTATTCTCTCTCCTTCTGTCAGTGACATGATGGCCTGCTGCTTGCCAAGAACTCTGCTTTTCCAGGCCAGTGATTCCATTCCCCCTAGCATTTTCTCAGATTTAATTTCTTGAGAAAGAAAAAAGAAAAAAAAAAGTTATGGCTGATAGTTTTGCCAAATGGAACTCGGCTTTGGATGAATTAGATTGGAATTGAATATAGTGACCAGTATATGTTAGTGCTGATGGAGGTATAGCAGTGGTTGTGATGGTAGTAGGTAATGACGGGGTGGTTGTGATGGTGAAAGTGGTGGTGATAACAGTGGTGGCGATGGTGGTGTTAATGATGGTGGTAACAGTGATGACTTAAGGAAGATGGTGGTGTTGCCAGTATTAACAATGGTTGTGTTCATGATGCTCATGATGATCTATTTGTTGGTCTGTCTTGCTTTCTAAAGTGAAAGTCACTCAGTTGTGTCCCACTCTTTGCGACCCCACGGACTATACAGTCCATGAAATTCTCCAGGCCAGAATACAGCCTATCCCTTCTCCAGGGGATCTTCCCGACCCAGGGATTGAACCCAGGTCTCCCACATTGCAGGTGGATTCAGCTGAGCCACCAGGGAAGCCCAGGAACGCTGGAGTGGGTAGCCTATCCCTTCTCCAGTGGATCTTCCCAAGCCAGGAATTGAACCAGGATCTCCTGCATTGCAGGCGGATTCTTTACCAATTGGGCTATCACGGAAGCCCTTTGTTTCTAAAGAGCCAGTTAATTATTGGGATGATTTGATCCCATTATGGAATAATAGAGGAAAAAATATATAACAATAGTCTAATAGTCTAACATGTCAGCAAATAATTTATAATAAATATGCTATTTGATTCTCAAAAAGTAAAATAGTTAAATTACCTTCCTTGCAAACATTTTTATGTCATCTGCTGCCATCTCATGTTTTTATTAATTTTTATGGGTGTTCCATGATAAACGTAAGAAATAAAATTGGAGAGTGGCTTGTGTTTATGTCATTTGAGTAAATCAATCTAAGCTTCTCCTAAACACACAATGCTGACTTTGTCACTGAGAAGATTATCTTGATCCTTATTTTAGGTCAATATATTTTAAGTCTAGAGATATGATATTCATTTATTCTATAAACATACATTGAATGGGCTTCCCTGGTGGCTCAGTGGGAAAGAGTCTGCCTGCAGTGCAGGTGCTGCAGGAAATATGGGTTCAGTCCTTGGGTTGGGAAGATCCCTTGGAAGAAGGCACGCATGCAACCCACTCCAGTATTTTTGCCTGGAGAAGCAGTGTACAGAGGAGCCTGGTGGATGACAGTCCATAGGGTTGTAAAGAGTCGGACACGACTGAAGTAACTTGGCAGCACGCATGCATATATTGAATACCTTCTAGGTCCTAGACACTGTGCTAAAAAGAGAAAACTCAGTACTTAAGCCCAAGCCCTGAGTACACAGAACTGCAAACATCTTTGCATAACAGAAATTTGTCAGAATGAAAATACATAAATTATACTGGAAATCATAAGGGAAAACAATCTAAGTTTTACTGGAGTGGTGAAAAAAGGTTTTATTTGAGGGGAGAATGCTTTAGCTAAGACTTGGAAGGAAAATTTAAGCAGTGAGGCATTCAACTAGAAGAAACAGAATGCATGAAAACACACTGGCTTGAGTACATCTGCCTTATAGCAATCACTGTAGTTAACTTCATGTTGCCATTGCGTATTACTCAGGTAAGAGTGTGGTGTGGGAGAATATAGTGCGGGCTTGAGACAAGGCTTGGCAGTCAAGCAGAGGCCATTGCATGGTGGCCTGAGTAGCCTTCTAGGCCATTCTACCTTGGGATTTCATTCTCTGTCGAGTAATTTTCAACAGCACATTGGCACAGTTAGGTTTGTAAGTTAGAAAGATCTTTGAGAGCTCAGAGTCGAGGATACATTTGAATGAGTAAGTCTGAAAGCAGAAAGCAAGAGATTAGTTGGGTGGCCTTTGAGGGTGAGATCTGCTGAGACTCTGAATACAATGATGGTAACCATACAAAAGTGGGGACTAATACACAGAATATAAAGCAGATAGAATGTTAAAGCGTTGAAAAACTTAAATGTGGGAAAATTTAAGGATGATTTCCAGATTTCTGGCTTGTTCACAGACTGAACAATGCAAGACAGTGTATAATTAGTTGCTAAACTGTGCGGTTTCAAAAATAAGTACTTTAAAGCTTATAGGAGTGAGTAATAATTGAAGAAGACTCCTTGCAGAAGGTGTCAGGATGTAAGATGATATGAGAGAAGTGGTACACGTAATACACTGTTGGAAAGTAATTTTACTAAGTGACTTAGGACACACCTTCTGTTTTCCTGCTTATGTTTTAGAGAGTCACTTGACTCCCAGAGAGGAAATTCTCCCCTCTCCTTACCCTGAAAACGTAGGGTAAGTGGGTATAGACATGGTGCACAGCCCTTTCCCAAACAAAATTATATTTCTAATTAGAGAAATATACACCTTCTCTATCACAGATCCCAGTAGAATAGGACAGAGGAAAGGAAAGAGAAAGGAGCGTGTTTAGTTGCTCAGCAGTGTCCGACTCTTTGCTATTTTTTAGACTGTAACCTGCCAGCCTCCTCTGTCCATGGGATTTTTCAGGCAAGCATACTGGAGGAGGTTGCCATTTCCGCCTTCAAGGGATCTTCCTGACCCAGGGATCGAATTCATGTCTCCTGCACTGCAGGAAGATTCTTGGCCACTGTGTTATCTGGGAAGCCCCAATTTGGGGATTAGGTTGAAAAAAACTATCTATAACATCTCTAATGAAGGTAAAATTCAACAATAAAATAATCACATTGGCATTCTCAAATATTGAAATGTTCTCTTTTACTACCTTCAAAATCTATAATATCAAGGAACAAATATTTGCTGCTTTATTATAAATGCTATAATATTTTTCTTTATTTAATCTCTTCCTATTGGCTTCATTTTTGCAAGTTGTTGCAGTGTTTGGAAAAAAATATGATTAATGCTCTTAATACAAGAGCCAACTGACAGAAACAAAACAAAAAAAAAAATAGAGTAGGGCAGTTTAATACCTTCTCCACTCACACTCCAGGTAGATCAGGAAATTTCAATACTCTCTAGGATAACGTTGTTCTTGTTTATATTGATATTTCCAAGGTGAGTGTATTGAGATAAGTCTATGTGAAAAATACATTAGTACCTGTGTGTGACACACTGTTGTTTTATTTGGTTTGGAAGATAAAGTATTATGATTATAGAGATGAGAGCATAATCTTTCCAGTGAAGTTCCATTGGAACTAGATCCTAAAGAATGGTTAGATATTACCAGTCAGAGAGAAAAAAGGATTATATTATGGAAAAAAAGAGCCATATGTACAAAACCTGAAGGTTGGGCTAAGCCTAAGCATGTTTGAAGTATATTTAGGAAACTTCCAGGCTGAGCTTTAGACTGAATGGCAAGGAATAATGGGATTGATAAAGTACTATATAAGGTAGAATATTTTCAAAGTTAGGAGTTTAGATTTGGAAATATCTTAGAAGATTTTGAATAAGAAAGAGGGTGAGTGACACTGACACTTTATGAATGATAAACATCAGCATTATAAGTGTAAATGAAAATTCATAATAGATAACACTTAGTCGGGGCTTACTCTTATAAATGCCAGACACCTAATAACTAATTTAATCTTGCCCATACCTAATAATGTAGGTGATACTGCTATATCCCTACTTTCCAGGTTTGTAGACTGAGAAAGTGACCAGAGGATTTGCACAAGTAACACAGACAATGTATGGGGGAGCAGGTGTGTGAATTGGGCACAAGCTGGCCTCTTAACCTCTGCATAAAGGTTATTATTTGTAAAATAAAATAAAAGGAAAAGAAAAGCTGACAAGTCTAGTGTCTGGGATTTTGAGGTACCTAACATTAGTGACTCTAGAGGAGGTCTCTCCATGAGCCATTGGCTTTACTTTTGTTCAGAGCGCGATATTCAAATTTAAGCTTATTGAAAGAAAGAGACTTATTTCCTGTTGCAGAGATTGCTCTCACCCAGGTCCGAATCAAGTTGGTCCCTAGAATATGCTTCTAATTTTCTGTGTCCACCAGCTATAGTTTATTTCCCTCAAGAACAGTCATTTTCTGAATTCCATTCATAGAGTTTTGTTTCTGGAACTGATTCAGTCTATTGACTATGTAAATAGTGTAGTTGCTTTTCCATGAAAATGCATAAAATTCCTATTGTACTATGTGCGCTACTATTGGCTCTTAAGGAAAGAAACATAAGTAGCTCGGCATCATTGTAGGAGACAGAACATCTGTTTGCTTTGGAATCCAAAAGAAGCTCTCCCATGGCTTCCTTCTAAAGCAGATTGGTAAGCAACTTTGGAATAAATCTTCCCAAGGGCTTTCTTGTCCACATGACTAAGAGTTTAACATCTCCTAGAACTGATTCCATCATTTTAATGGTTGTGTGGTATCCATTCCTTTGGGACAAGTTTCTAATGTTAAAGGGAAGCTGTGGTTTCCTCTGATTCTCTGAACCTCTCTCCTTAAAATCTTATTACATCTCTTCCTGATCAGCAAAACCTGTCTGAAGAAATGCCTTACTGATTTTTCCCCCACTCATCTATTTATCAAATGTTTGTTCATCATTTCCCACTTACAGGGTCTTAGGAGAGGCATCACGTTTATGATAAAGAACAAGCTATAGCCAATTCCTTCAAATAAAAGAAGTAAAAACCTTTGTAAATACTAATCCAGAGCTAGTTCACAGTATTAGGAAAGATATGAGAAGGGGCACCCCATATAGCCTTGAGGTATTAGGAAAAGCTTTCCACAGGAAATTCTTTTTAAGCTGGAACTTGAAAGGTCTCATCAAACATATGGACGGGGCAGGGGAGTGGGTGGATTACTGTTGATAGACAGTCATTGTAAGGAGAAGGAACAGTATATAGAAATGCAAAGAGATAAAATATTTATTGGAATATCAAGGAAATTTCAACTATTTCAATTCAGATGTCCCATCAGTCAGTTTATTGATTCATTTGGCACAGTGCTTCTAAACTGTGTTCTATGGAATATGGGTTCGATTCCTGGGTTGGGAAGATCCCTTGGAGAAGGAAATGGCAACCCACTCCAGCATTCTTGCCTGGAGAATCCCATGGACAGAGAAGCCTGACGGGCTACAGTCCATGGGATCACAAGAGTCAGACACGACTTAGCAACTAAACCACCACCACCATGGAATATGTACGTGTATATATAGTGTGTGTGTGGGTATAGTGTATACACATATATGTGTGTGCTTGCCCCCTTGCTTCAGTCATGTCCAGCTCTTTGCAATGCTATGGACTGTAGCCCACCAGGCTTTCTGTCCAAGGGGTTCTTCAGGCAAGAATACTGGAGTGGGCTGCCATGCCCTCCTCCAGGGGATCTTCCCAACCCGGGAATTGAATCAGCTGTCTCTTTATGTCTCTTTCATTGGCAGGGAGGTTCTTTACCACTAGTGTTAACTGGGAAAGCCCATAAACATATACACGTGTCTGTGTGTATATGTATATATATTTATATAAATCTTATGTTTGTTCTCTGGTTAAATAATTTTGAGAAATATTGAAATAAGCTAAGTTAATGTTTTCTTGACTGCAACATTTTTAATAAAACAGTGTAAACAGTGACTCACCAAAAGAATTGAGGGTGTAACTTTTCCCAAACTTATTTTATGATGAAATAAATGCTCATTCTAAAGAGTATCTGTTAACAGCTCCTGAAACTAGTGCTCCATACTTTGTAAATGCTGGTAGCATCATGGAAGGTATTGGAAACCCTGATTCCAAATTTTCAATATTGAGATGAAATCAACAGGTAAACATGTGCATTTCAACCACATTATTTTTGACCAGCTACTAGGATTTTAGAGATTGCTAGAACTCAGTTTGAAAGCCACCTCTAATATCTTCAATATCCTGAGTCATGATAATTAAGAAACCAGTGAAGTTACATTTCTGTCTTCCGAGAATGTCTCTAAGAGAAACTAAATCAACAACTTAGAGATTGTTCCAGTGTAGCCTAACTTGTTTATCTTATGTTTAGGACATATTTTAATGTGAGCATTTCTATAAGCTCCTTATGTAGTATAGAGGTCCCTATATCAAAGTAAATGTGCTGATTTATATGGGATTCAATTACCCTACTAACCTTTTTGGATGAAGAGCATGTAAGATTACATCAATATTTTCCTTATTCATTTGGCAAAGACCAGCTTCCCACTGAGGTAATTTTTTTTAACCAGTGAGTGAGGCAAACAAAATCTAATACCTTTTCCATAGCACAGAGGATTAGAGGGAAAGGGATCTTGAGTATGGATGATGCCTCAGATTTCATCTCTTTGAATGAAGAATCTTCAATAACCACATCAAGTGGCCCATCCTTCCACCATTCTAAAAACAGATACAACCAGCTGATTTATGACTCATTTAGGCTGTGATGGAAATGGAGTGATCATCCTTCTCAGCAGCCTCTGAACCCACTCCATAAGTATTTCTTAAGTAGAACCAACAATGTCTGTGGAAGTACAAAACCAAAACACATCCTCATCTAAGCAGTTTTTTTTTTAAAGGAGTAAGTATAAAGTGTCCTACTCTATTTCTCCAAGTAATCCATTTTTTTATTTATATTAATACTTTCCTACTGTGTCATTCACTCTCCAAAAACATCTAAGCAATGTGCATTTGGACTCTATCCTAGTATCTATCAATAGAACCTAAGCTACAAGCTCTTATGCAATAAAAGCAGAGTATATATACTGGTTCTGCAAGGTCCTGAAAATAGGTTAGTTCGATTCACTGTAAACCGTGCGACTGTCTGCCAGACATGGACTTCCTTCCTTCTCATGTCTCGGGCTCATCTGTTAAGATGTATTGGGCCAGTTTAAATCAGCTATGTTTTCTCTTCCATGATTTGCCTCATCATAATTTTTTGACAGTGTTTATCTTGTTAAAAATTTATGTGACTGTCCAAAGACTTACATCTAATAAAATGCCAAATAATGCTTCCCTCGATCTCTGGGGCAGCTCCAGAGATTCTTGATCAGGTTCAGTCAGCACCACTTGCATAATATACACCTTATCTGAGCCTCCTTTATCTAAAGGGACCTTTCCAACTGTAGCAAAGTGGCAGTTTTATGTTCAAAAACACTCTGATTGTATATGAGATGCAAACATCCTATACTGGATTTAATTTTTTATTAGTATTTATTCTTTCATTTATTAACTTAAATTCTGTCTGTAAACCTATGCAAAATATCCCATACCCTGTACTGAGTTAAACCAAAGCAAAGGAGGTAAAACCAGAACAAAGCAAACCAAACTGGTTTGCTGTTCTGCTTGAGTAAGTATATCTCCAATGTCCTTGACCAGTTTCTTGCTCCCTTCAGGTATTCTTTCTTTTTTGATTTCTCTTTCTTTTTAACTGTCTCCTTTCTCCTTTTCTCCCCTCCCTGAAGTCCAGGCTCACATCCCCCCTTTCTCAGTGGCCCTCCTCCAGAGTAGCACAGGGGACTGTTAGAACAGCAGCAGTCCACATTCAGAACGTCTTTCTTTTGCTGCAGACAACCACTCAGAGGGTTCCCTCTTTTGCTTCAAACTCACCCTCAGCCCCATCCTCTCTAGGATTCTGCTTCTTTCTTCCCCGGGTGGAGGCTGTCTCATAGCTTACTCATTGTGTCTTGCATTTTGGGCATTCTGAAACCAGAGACTTGCCATCTAGAATTAGAGATCAGAAGATGGGTCTGGAGAAACTTTCTCTCCCAGCTACACCCAGGTTTTCTTTTAGTTATTAGATTAACTGAACACCATTTATTGCATATCCAGAATATACTTAGTGTGGTCCTAGCAGTACAGACCTCAAGGCCTCTCAAGTATGTACGTTTGCCCCTGCTCTGCACAGAGACCACAGCTGTGCCAATGGGCTGAGGTAGGGCAAATGTATAAACTGTACCCAGGTAAGAGTGAATCAGTTATGGGTGCCGATGACTATTTCCAGGAGATTAGCCTCTAAATTTGCATCCCTCCAGTCATAACCAATCAATCCTGATTATTCATTAGAAGGACTGATGCTAAAACTGAAGCTCCAATACTTTGGCCACCTGATGCCAAGAACTAACTCATTAGAAAGACCCCAATGGTGGGGAAAATTGAAGGCAAGAGGAGAAACGGACAACAGAGGATGAGATGAGATAACTGTATGGCATCATCTACTCGATGGACATGAGTCTGAGCAAGCTCTGGGAGTTGGTGATGAACAGGGTAGCCTGCTGTGTTACAGTCCATGGGGATACAAAGAGTTGGACACAACTGAGCGACTCAACTGAACTGAAGTCATAACCAAATTGTCCTCTCTGGGGACACCTAAATATTCTCTTAAACACATTCAGGCTCAGTTATGTCCTTCTTTCTTTCAGGGACTGTGTGTAATTTGCTTTACTGATCCCATGAGTTCCAACATTTTTATTTTATTACATTTTTTACGAACAGTTAGGTAGGGAACAAAGACATATAGATTGGTTTTGTATTAGTATTTTTCCCTTCTGGTGTAAGAAAAAACATGTGTATGGATATCATACTTAAAATAAATTCACAGACATCTCATCCCCCTAAAAATTAAAATATATATTAAAAATCAATGCATTTCTTCCAGGAAAGTTTGTTCTATAGACAGATATATCCAGAGAAATTCAGATGTAGTCAGTCACAGTGGTTTCTCATTGAAAAAGAAAGGAAGTTAAAGGGAAGAAGAGAGAAGAGGAGGAAGTGAGGTCATGGAAGGAACCCCCGGGGCATGGGAAGAAATAAGTTGCATGACAGAAACAATTACTATAGTCATCTGTTGAAAATGGAATTGCAGTGAATAATTAATAATTTGTGTAGTACTAGCTAACATCTTTGCTCTCTCTGTTGGCTTCTGTGCTATACACTCTACATAACTGTCTCAGTTAATGCTTATGGCAATATTATAATTTATCCATTTTGTAGAGGAGGTAACCGAGGCTTAGAGAAGTTAAGTAACTTGATCGAGTTATATATGTCTAGTCAGAATCCAGCTGTACAGTCTGCCTCAGCCTGCATTCCTTACTGCTTTTTACTGCTTTTCTAACTGTGGTAACAGAGTAAGCAACTATAATTTAGAGGTCAGTTAATTCAACTCTGTCCTGAAGCCATTGCTTGCCTGAAAAGATGAGCAAGAAAAGAAAGTAACTAAATATATATATGATTTAATATTATCATATATATGTGATTAAACTACAAGCCATTGACATTTTTGTCTTTCAAAATGATTTAATATTAGCAATTTCTTATGGGACAGCCAAATAAATGTCTGCATATGTAAATGTATATTTTATATATATATACACACATACATGTATATTATATAAAGACAGAAATCTCCATATTCATAATATATGTAACACTTATTTTGTGTATTTTAACAAATATTCAAAATGCTTTATATTTATCATTTCCCTTAGTCTTTCTGTCAAACCAATTAGCTGGATACCATTTTCCCCATTTTATAAAAGAGGACTTTTAATACATGGAGATGCTCTGTAGCTTTGAAAGTCACATAATTAAGAAATGATAGAGCCAGGACCTAGTCCTCATTGGTCTGACTTTAGGAATCATTTCTCTTGATCACAGTGCTGCTCTGCCTCCATATTTTGCAGATTTATTTCTGTACATGTTACTGGAAGATCTGTGAAGGATTCGGTATTTACTTACATGTTTTTTCTTTTTGCATCTTGCCTTCATATATCTCATCACATTTAATAGATCTTCTTTATTTTTATTTAATATTTAAAGACATGAAGGTTAAGGTAGTTACTTAACTTATTCAAGGTTACACAATGATTAATGACTGAAGTAGAATTCAAACTTAGGTCATTAGGTTCTAAGGACTTTTTCTATCTCAGTGTGATACATGGTAAATGTAAACCTATGCAAAGCCAGATGCTTAATTGAGAAGCATTTTATATAATGAGAATTAAAATCTACCTTGTCCTGCAAGCTCACTGCTAAAGATTCACATCAGTGATCTCCACAGTAGTCTCATTAGCCTTTTGTAAGGAAATTAAGTCCCTTTGCTAATTCAAGTTCACACTAATGATCGAAATGGGCATATTATCTTTGACTCCTGCTCCTTTGTCCTCTACATTATCACACACTTTAAAACCTAACATTTCTTTTCCTTTCCCACCATTTCTGCCCTATCTCTATTCTTTATCGTGGATTGTTGCTGTGAGCTAGATACTGTCCTCCCTACTAGGGATCTTGTCTCTTCAAATCCACCCCCTCAGGATGGTCTCATAGATCTACTTAAAATGTAAATTTATTCATTGCTTAGAATCTGTTGCCAGATCTCCATCATCTACAATATAAAGTCTGAGTTTCCTTAGCAGAACACCAGAGTGTTCCATAATTTGATTTTTCGACTCTTGGCCACCTCCTTTCACCCTTCCCAGACTCAATTTTGCACTTCCTCAGAGCTGAACCTAAGTACTGTGATTTCTTGTCACTCTGAATATTCTCAGTCTGCTCCCTAACACATTATCATGGTCATATTTAGTTCTTATAGCAAATTGTTGAGTTGGGTTCCATAATTATTCCATTTCAGAACATCGCCAGGCTTGGGTTAGCTTTCTATATCTACCATCTAGAGGTCTGGAGGGAGTATTTATGCAGATTAATAGCCTTTTCCTGGTTTTCTTTTTGTCTGATGAAAACTCTTCAACATGTATGCCTGATAGAAGTATATGCATAATCAATTTTGAATGATGCTATGTGAGGGGAACTTGGTGAATACACTTCATCATGAAAGCAAACCTCAGTTGCTAAAATGAACATGCTTTATAGACACAACTTTAAGCTGCATAAGTCACAATAATCCTTGGAAAGATAGATACGTCAGGTCAAATTGAACATCAGATACTATTATGATTTTTAAAATAGCAATTAATCTAGGTTGCCATGTTAGGATATTTTATTAACTGCATCCTAGAGTGACTAAGCACACGCCAGAGACAAGCTATTCAGTAAGATGTGTCTGCTATTCCAAATCAAGCTGATTCAACTCATCAGAAAGAGAGGCCATACACTGTGTTAAGCACACTGCTTAGTATATCACAATTTTCTGAATTTGGATATTTGTCTTGATATCAACAAACAGACCTCCATTCTGATTAGTGCATAGGCTCTTAACCTTTATCTGTTAACTGCTAAAGAGAGAAACTTCATTTCAGTACCAAAGAAAAGAGAATTGTGAGATAAGAGGAAGCCAGAGAAACATGCAGCAGAGACTTTCATGTTCATAAAGAGGAGGGAATAAAGAGGGTGAGACTGACACTGAGGAAATAACATTTTCAAAATTCTATTGTTGGTTACAAAAGATGTATATCACAAACATATAACAATATGCATGTGTTTAGGTTGCAATTTATATATAATAATATGCAAACACATATAAAGCACCAATCAGCAAATGCTTGCATGTGATGATAATATTTAACAACAGAACTAAGAGGAATGAAAGAAGCAATGCAGATCAGTTTCTCAGATAGAGAGTCCATAGGCACAAGCCAGTATAAGTGGACTCAGTATACTCGATGATTAAAAGCAACCTAGCAACCGAGGTTTTCAATTTGCACCTAACAAATAATTTGAGGTGTTTTCCCCATAGAACGGTTGAAATATAATAAGTGAAGTCGCTCAGTCATGTCCGACTCTTTGTGACCCCATGGACTGTAGCCTACCAGGCTCCTCCCTCATGGGATTCTCCAGGCAAGAGTACTGGAGTGGGGTGCCATTTCCTTCTCTGGGGGTCTCCCCGACTCAGGGACTGAACCCAGGTCTCCCGCATCTTTCTTTTTTGTTTCCTTGATTCAGATGCACATTTGCAAATTATCAGATAAGTTCTAATAAGTTCTGCTGTTAAATTGGGCATAATACTAATATTTTTCACAAGGCTGTAGTTTCATTTCTACGTTCAGTTACTCATAATTATTAAATATCTCACTTTATTTGTGGTTGTTTTGGTATCATCATTGTATCAGTCAGGGTTTTCCAAAGAAGCAGAACCAAGAGAATATACACACACACACACACGCACGTATAGTTGATATTCATTATGAATGGATTCTGTATTTGTGAATGCACCTACTTGCTAAAATTTCAATTCAACACTTGTGGTGGTTTCATGGTGATTTCCAGACACACACAGAGCAGTGAAACTCTGAGTCACTTGACACATATGTTTTCGGCTGAAGTCAAAGAAACTGATACTGTGTCTTCTTATATCCTTTCCTTGGTTCATTTAGTGTCTCATTTTTGTGGGGTTTTTTTTTTTTTGTTTTGTTTTGTTATCTTCCTGCTTAAAATGATCCTCAAGCATAGTGCTGCAGTGCTATCTAATATTCCTAGGCACCAGAAAACTGTGATGTACCTTATGGAGAAAATACATATGTTAGATAAGCACATTCAGACATAAATTCTAGTGCTGTTGGCTGTGAGCTTATACTTAATGAATCAGCAATATATGTTGAATAAGATGTCTTTAGATATTTCCCAAGTGGCACTAGTGGTAAAGAACCTGCCTGCCAATGCAGGAGATGCAACACACCCTGGTTCGATCCCTGGGTTGGGACGATCCCCTGGAAGAGGGCATGGCAACCCACTCCAGTATTCTTGCCTGGAGAAGCCCAAGGACAGAGGAGCCTGGTGGGCTACAGTCCATAGGGTGACAAAGAGTTGGACACGACTGGAGCGACTTAACATGCATGTGGCATACAGTGCAAGATGTCTTTAAACAGTAACACACGCACACATAAAGCAAGATTATGTATTGATTAAGTGACAAAATGTTGTGACCAGAGGCTTGCAGAAACCTAACCCTATATTTCCCCTAGGAGCAAGGGTTCAGGATTCACTGATTTAGTAGTCACGTGGATTTTATAGACTTTAGATACCAAGAATAATGAAGATGTACTATGTCTATCTATCTACCTATATAGATTGGTTTTAAAGAACTGGAGGTACAGTTAATAGGGACCAGAAGGTCTGAAATCTATAGAGCAGGCCAGAAGGTTAAAATCTCAGACAGGAGTTGATGCTGCAGTTTTGAGGCAGAATGTCTTCTTTTCCAACTCTGTTATTGCTCTTAAGACTTCAACTGATTGAATGAAGCCTGTTCGCATCATAGAGGACAGTCTCCTTTACTTCAGCTCAACTGACTATAGACGTTGATCACATCTACAAAGTTGTTTTAGAGCAGCAGCTCCAAAAATTTGTATTTGGTGAAATAACGTACTATGGCCTAGTCAAGCTGACGCATAAAATTAATCATCATAGATTTGATACTGATGAACTTATAATGAGTCCAGTTCACTGAGTGGTGTTTATATTTAAAGATATAACTGTCTTCTCACAAAGACACACACACACAGAGAGAGAGAAAAAGAGAAACATCATGTTTCTGTTCTGACAAGTGGGAAGTTTACTGACCAGGAGCAAAACGTTTTGCTTGATCAGGAGCAAAAAGTTTTTCTTACTAAAGCCCCTTAATTTCAAGTCAGCACCACTACTAGTGGGCATTGGAAAATTTACTTACCTATATGTTCTTTAGTTTTCTTAAATCTAAAAAGATAATAACAGTATTACCCTTGACATTGGGCCTGTTTTAGATATTCCAAAAATATGTCAGGTGTTCTCAGTACTGGCTCCCTGGGGAGTGTAGAGAGCCAGAAGTCTGTGCACACTTCCTCGAAGGTTAAGCCACAGCCCCTTGGCAGGTGTGTGAAGAGTTAAGGGAGGCAACTGATAGGAAAGCAACCAGTTCTAGCCCAGTGACTTCCCACTTATCACCCAAATAAGCCCAGGCTAAGAAGAGCATGGTGGTGATGGTGGTTGGTGGTTTAGTTGCTAAGTCGTGTCCTACTCTTGCGACCCCATGGACTGTAGCCCGCCAGGCTCCTCTGTCCATGGGATTCTCCAGGCAAGAATACTGGAGTGGATTTCCTTCTCCAGGGGATCTTCCTGACCCAGGAATCTAACCCAGGTCTCCAGCATTGCAGGCAGTTTCTTCAACTGAGCTATGAGGGAAGCCCAAGAAGATCATGGAGATGGGATCAGTTCAGTTCAGTCGCTCAGTCGTGTCTGACTTTGCAACCCCATGAACCACAGCACGCCAGGCCTCCCTGTCCATCACTAACTCCCAGAATCCACCCAAACCCATGTTCACTGTGTCAGTGATGCCATCCAACCATCTCATCCTCTGTCGTCCCCTTCTCCTCCTGCCCTCAATCTTTGCCAGCATCAAGTCTTTTCAAATGAGTCAAGTCTTCACATCAGGTGGCCAAAGTATTGGAGTTACATTTAGCTTCAACATCAGTCCTTCCAATGAACACTCAGGACTGATCTCCTTTAGGATGGACTGGTTGGATCACCTTGCAGTCCAAGGGACTTTCAAGAGTCTTCTCCAACACCACAGTTCAAAAGCATCAATTCTTCGGCACTCAGCTTTTTCACAGTCCAACTCTCACATCCATACATGACCACTGGAAAAACCACAGCCTTTAGATGGACCTTTGTTGGCAAAGTAATGTTTCTGCTTTTTAATATGCTATCTAGGTTGGTCGTAACTTTCATCCAAGGAGTAGGCATCTTTTAATTTAATGGTTGCAATCACCATCTGCAGTGATTTTGGAGATGGGGTAGGTGCGAGATTTTGACCATTTTTCACTAATAAAGAAAAACTTTCACATACATTAGCCATCAAATTCTCATTCCAAAGTTCTGTGATCAAGGAAATAGAACCCAAAAGCAGAGGACATAAGTAGGATGAGGAGAAATACAGACCCTCAAATACTTTATATAGTTGTGTTGTTTTATGTTTTTTTGTTTGTTTTTTTTTTTTTCCAGAAGAAAGAGCTAACAAAATCAGTTCACATAGAAGTCACAGTCACCCACTGAAAAGCAAAAAATTCAGTCAGTTAGCTCATAAACAGAATGCTAAAAAACCGGTGTGATCATGTTTCCACTCCTTTGTTTAAAGGCTGTTTGTTTCTGTGATTGTGGCGGTGCCATGTAAACGCAGAGGACCCAGTAATGAAAGGTGAGATCAGGACCTTGCTGGTCCAGATGCTCGCTCTGCCTCTCTGAGTCTCTGAGTGTACCTGCTGCCGGCGCAAGCCCCTTGCCTGACCTCCCCATCACGATATGACAGACCTCGGGGAAAATGAGGGGACATTCTAAAGCAAAAATAATCCTGTCACTTTTATAGTCAAAAGTGTCAGAGCTCAGACATCAGTGGTAATTCAGAAGAGTCAGTAATGTATTTTGTGTTTGCATTTACTGACATTTGGTGGTTATTCCATATGAAAGTTATTTAAAGGTACTATTGCATTGCAATTTAATCACTATTATTCTTTATATAATATATCTTTATTATATCTTGAGCTTAAAATATACTATTACAAACTTGCTGGGCCACACTAAATAAGTCACATCAATGCCTTATTTAATACGGAGGTATTTATGTCATTAACAATAGTCATTTTCCAAAGTGCCTTCTGCTCGTAACACAGAAGCAATTTAACTTTAATCTCAGCTAATTAGAGGGTGAAATAGTTGGTTTCATTGGAAAGAGGATCTGTGCAGATTTATGTACTGCATTCATTATTTTGGAAAACCTTCAGTTCTATGCAGAATAAACTTGGAGGCAAGAAATTAGCCAACAAGGTATTTCAATAATCCTTATTCAAATGTGAGAAGGCTGTGGAATAATATGAGCTTTAATAAATATATAAGCATGATTTTTAATATCAACTCTCTATATGTGAAAACTGGCCAGATGCAAAACAATAGCTTTGCCATATGAGTATATCCTATCTACATTATATAGAAATAGCCAAGTACAAAATAATTGTATTAACATATCCTTCATAGTCTATATGAATTATATCACAGTTAGAAATATGGTGACAAAATTATATTCATTGTGCAACTAAGAATAAGTTCATTCTTAATAAGATATATAAATATGATTTGGGTCAAACACATATGAAGAAAACTTCAAGACACTGCAGAAGGACAAAAGCAAAAACTTAAATGAATAGGAAAACATTACTGGGTGGAAAGACTTAATACTAGACAGTCATTAATTTTTTTCCAAATTAATTTATCAGTTCAGTTCAGTTGCTCAGTCGTGTCCGACTCTTTGCGACCCCTTGAATCGCAGCATGCCAGGCCTCCCTGTCCATCACCAACTCCTGGAGTTCACTCAGACTCACGTTCATTGAGTCAGTGATGCCATCCAGCCATCTCATCCTCGGTCGTCCTCTTCTCCTCCTGCCCCCAATCCCTCCCAGCCCCCAATCCCTCCCAGCATCAGAGTCTTTTCCAATGAGTCAACTCTTCACATGAGGTGGCCAAAGTACTGGAGCTTCAGCTTTAGCATCATTCCTTCCAAAGAAATCCCAGGGCCAATCTCCTTCAGAATGGACTGGTTGGATCTCCTTGCAGTCCAAGGGACTCTCAAGAGTCTTCTCCAACACCACAGTTCAAAACATCAATTCTTCGGCACTCAGCCTTCTTTACAGTCCAACTCTCACATCCATACATGACTACTGGAAAAACCATAGCCTTGACTAGATGGATCTTAGTCGGCAAAGTAATGTCTCTGCTTTTGAATATACTATCTAAGTTGGTCATCACTTTTCTTCCTAGGAGTAAGTGTCTTTTAATTTCATGGCTGCATAAGGAAAATTTCACAAAATACTCTGAGGTTTATATTTAAAAGCATGAAAATATAGTAAATAATTAAAGACAGTTCACTAATAAATGACTTTAATTATTTAGTGTCTAAATATAAAATTAAAATAGGAAAATTAATATTACTGATACAAAGATAAATTGTATAAAATAATAGGGTAGAATGGAAAGCCCAGAAATCTGAATTTATGGAAATATTTAATAGATTACAGAATTAACTTTTCAAATTTGCAGAGAAAGTGTAAATGATTTGTTTAACTCTTTGGGGAAAATATCAATATTACATATCTTCATACGGTATTCTAAAGTATAGGCCATGTGTATATTCCATATAGTCCATATAGCTAAAACGTCAAACTGATAGGGTATTTTATTACCTGGCTTGCAAATTTATTTTAATGATAATTCTTATTTTTGCAAACAAGTGTAGGAAAGTAACATAATCATCAATTGCTGGTGGGATTTTACTATCAAAAACAGCAAGTGTAGATCATTTTGACCAATGATCCAAGTTTTAGGAGTTCATCCTAAGAAAACAAGTAGCAATCTATAAAAGAAAAAACTATACATGAAACCTCATTTCACCATTGTATACTAGAGTGTAAAATTGAAAAGGACCTAAATGTCACAAATAAAAGATTATTCAGCTAAATCATGATATCACCACAAAACTAAATATTCTGTACCCACTAGAATGATGCATTAAAAACTTGCCTAAATTATTATCTTTATTTGAAAATTATCAACAAGTCAATGTCAAAGGTTATAAAGTAGAGGCCTAGAGGCCAAATCTGTCCACACAACAGACTTGTTTTGCTGCTTCTCAGTATTTTATAACACTGAGCCAAGGTCTGTAAATTAGGAGAACACATGTAGGAATCCAGATTTCCAGTGCATCTTTACAATTCTGAACACCTAACAATATTGTGACCACATTTCAACCTCAACTGGGACTGGACAGTGGAAGTTCTCCTCTCTTTCCCCGCAGGGGCCCCCAGCCAGGAACATGCTTTTCTCACTCTTCCAGTTCCCTATCTTGCCCCACTGAGATAGTGAACTGACCCTCTACCATGTGATCTGAAACTTTTAAAGTTAAACGTGTGTATAGGTGGATATATTCGTTGCATGCTCATGTGTGTGCATATAGGAAGATATACAACAAAATTTCAAGAGAAATAACACTTCACAGGCACCATTGTGTAAGGTCTTTGGTAACAAGAAATAAGACAACGTTATTCGCTATTTTATCCCTTGAATTTAGGTAAAAGAAAATTATTGTTGAATGGTTAAATAAGAAAGATAAAAGCTCTTATTTGTCATGTATGAAAATTCAGAATCTTTTTTTCTTTTGTATTACATTTCTAATGTACTAATTTTAAAATAAGAAAGAAAATTCACAACAATTTTTACTTCTTTAATATCCAAGGGCAGAGGGAAGTCTGTAAGCAAAGGAAAATATATCTTAAATAAATCTCATGTATTTGTAAAATGAAAAAGAAAACCACACCATTAGTTGAGATGATGCAGACATCCTTGGCACTGAATTCTCCTGTGTATAATACAAAACACAATACAAGAGCCAATTGATTCTTGTCTGATTTTGTACTTTTGTTTTGATTTCTCCAACATACCCTTCCTTACTCTCTGGAAAGTGCTGCATATCTCAAACACACCCTTTCTAAGAGCCTTCCTCTCACTTCCCTCCTTTGTTGCTGGGATACTTAGACAATAATTATAATGATACTATCAAACTAGCACGTAAGTCACTGAATGATAATTTCTAGTCTGTCCACTAAGTAAGTCCAGGATGAAATCACCAGCACAGAGGTGTCAGTTAATGAAGAATCAGACAGCTAGAGAGACCAGACTATGTGAGAAAATACCCTTATCCCAAGGACAAACCTTTGCTCTGACATTGGAGAGAATACACAAATAAACTTGCCAAGTAAATTGCTTTCCTTCCCTAATACATGATCTCTTGCTCTAGTGCTAAAGCCACTTTCTTTTTTTTTAAATGAGTCGGTAGGTAAATATGGAGCTAGATTGAGAGAATTAGTTCATGCTTGTACTTTTTCAATATCGAGAGAGAAATGAAGATACAGATAGCAATTTGAATCTAATTTGCAAGCTTGCATGGATGAAAAGTCACAGAGGGAAGCTGAGATGTACCAGGATGTTGGGGGTGGACGGCATGATGACAGTGACAAAACTAGCTGCCGCAGAGCAGAGGCCTCTTCAATAAGTACAGCAAAACCAGAATATTATAAACTCAAGACAGAGCAGTTTTCTCCCTGTAGTTACATGCAGTACAATCATGAGGAAAATATAGATCTAAGGCCAAAGGCACTGATGATCCTTCCTGACCTCCCAGTCATCACCATATGGATCCTAAGAAAATGAAAATGAAGTTCGAGTCCTACAACGCATCTAAGCTGAAAGAGACATTGGAGTTGAACATTCTCACTGCACAGGGGACAAAAAATCACATTCAGGCAGGCAAGTACTATCTCCTGAAGGAGCCTGCAGATAATTTAACATCCCAGACCCCTGCTCTTTTCATGAGTTTAGACCAACACTGCTGTTTAAAACAGAGATCAGTATGTGAAACGGCGTGAGTGGAGTGGTCATGTGTCTACCGTTGGTTGGCATGAATTCCTGAAATAGATGTCATCATTCATAACTGAATTTTTTTCTTTTGAGATGAAGCAGATTCAAAATAGAAACCCCTCCCAGATAGTGTCCCCCAAGTTCCTAAATTAAAATAAGAAAACACACACATAGGAGAATACAATAGGACCAGCCAATAGCCAGCTAAAAGGAAGTAAACCAGGTGGGTTTTGGGGTGAAAGTAAGGGCCGCAAGGAGTTTCCTCAGTCATTCAGCTGCCAGTATCAGACAGTATCAAGTCTTAAAATTAGAGGAAACCCTCATTCAGATAAATTGATAATTTTGAGCCAAGGCTTATGTCACATGTTAGGTTTGTTTAATTCGGTCATTAAACTGTACAATTCACACTATTTTATATTTATATCTTTCTTTTCTTTGTCATGTATTTATTTTTCATCATATAGCATAAAATGGAAAACATTTGAGTTATTATTAATAAAGTATATTATTGTTTATTATTCTTCAAAAATGCATTAATAGTAAATGGTGGGCTTACAGGTGGATCAGAGGTAAAGACTCCACCTGCAATGCAAGAGACACAGGATACATGGGTTTTATCCCTGTGTTGGGAAGATCCTCTGGAAAAGAGCATGGCAATCCACTCCAGTATTCTTGCCCAGAGAATCCCATGGACAGAGGAGCCTGGCGGGCTATAGTCCATAGGGTTGCAAAGAATCAGACAAGACTGAAGCAAGTGAGCACACACACACACAGTCATACATAACGCATGGCACATTTTTGCTCTGATATTCATATCTGATGCCATTTGCTCTACATAACAGGATACATAGAGAATACATAGCACAGACTGCCTTTCTAATATGCACAGTGCCACTATCTGGCAACTTAAGATCCTTTTCTGGTTCATGTTAGTGAACAAGAAACAATTATTAGCAAATTTACTTATTGCAAATTTGTAGAATTCAGTAATAAATGGTGATTATTTGACAGAGGTTGTGATTTCATGAAAATTGTCCTCATATGGATAAGTAGAGGAAAGAAAGTAAAAGTGAAAGTCGCTTAGTCATGTCCAGTTCTTTGCAACCCCTATAGTCCTTGGAATTCTCAAGGCCAGAATACTGGAGTAGGTAGCCTTTCCCTTCTCCAGGGGATCCACCCAATCCAGGGATCAAACCCAGATCTCCCACATTGCAGGCAGATTCTTTACCAGCTGAGCCACAAGGGAAGCTATGCAATTCATGTGAGCTTAGAAAGTCAAGAATATACTTTCTAAATAACAGAAAGTAGTTAAACAACAGTTCCAACAGACCTATTGTACTGTTGGCAATTTTGCAAACTATGAAAGTAATTCTCTTTTCATGTTTGCTCCCAACCTAATCAAAGCTAACTTTATGCTTTTAATTATTGTTTTCGTTGTTTGGTAACTAAACTATGTCTGACTCTTTTGTGACCCCGTGGACTGTAGCCCACCAGGCTTCTCTGTCCATGGGATTTCCCAGGCAAGAATACTTGAATGGGTTGCCATTTCCTTCTCCAGGGAATCTTCCTGACCCAGGGATCAAACACATATCTCCTGCATTGCAAATGGATTCTTTACCACTGAGCCACCAGGGAGGATTTTATTTATGCCTGTAGATGAATGTTGAGGATCCTTGGCTAGTATGCTTGGTTTAAATTCCTTTGTGTTATTTA
Source organism: Aepyceros melampus (assembly GCA_006408695.1). Taxonomy (NCBI): domain Eukaryota; kingdom Metazoa; phylum Chordata; class Mammalia; order Artiodactyla; family Bovidae; genus Aepyceros; species Aepyceros melampus. The sequence goes on from SJXQ01008115.1 coordinate 56,418, forward strand.
ATTCTTGAAATGGATCTGCTGAGAGGGTATTTTCACTACATAAGCATTGAGAAAACTTACTCTTGTAGAATTTAGAAGCTTACTAAAACTTTAGAATGGGCTTATGTGTCCAGATTGGAATTTTGGATTGTCAAAGGAAGGTATTCAAATTATGATGGGAAGGTTAGGCTCAGCCAAGGCTGAAGCCAGAGACAGAGGCAATGAGAAAAATCAACTTGAAATTGAAATCCAGTTATATATCCTGGTCAATGACATTTCATGATACCAGCTTAACCAGCATTATTAATAGTTTATTATAATATCTAACATAAGTGGTCTTTACTGTTATGGAGTCTCCATTTATCAATCTCCATACTCCTCAGGTCCTCTGCTATACCCTACCTTTCTCATACTCCATAGATAGCTTTTTGAAAGTTTCCCAAACACCCAATTCCCCGACATCCCCAAAACTAATGGAATCTACTCTGATCCTTAACCCTTCTCTCCTTTTCGCAATACTAAGTCTGGGGCTGTTCTCTCTTCATTCCGCCCATATACCATTCTTTTCTGCTTTCTTAAGCTCTTGCTTCACCAATGGAATTGATTTTCTTAATTGTTTAGACCCGCAATCACCAGGATTTTCTTCTTTTCAACTTGTCATTCTTTTTTAAGCATCTAAACAAAATATTTTTGAAGACTTCCCTAATCTTTCTTTGAAATCCTTTTTTTTTCCCTTTGGTTTACCATTGAGCTACAAAATAGGAGTCTATTTTGTTGCTCTTATCTATCCAAACCCTGACCATTTACAATACATTCAATGATTTCTCATTTTCTGGCTTTTATATTCAACTTCCACTTTATTACCATTTTCTTAAACACGATTCTTATTTTTCTTATTTAACCTCCACATATGAGAATTTTATTTGGGTTCTGTAAATCCACTGAGTCTTTTAAAGTAGCCATTTAAAGGTTTGTTTTCAGTTGAGTAAGACTCTGTAGTTTATAATAAGAAAAAAAAAAAGCTAGCTATAGTCAGCTCTTAAAAACTTGGTTATCAAACTTGGAATTATATTTAAACAGAAATTAAACTTTATTCAAGTGGCTCCCAATCTTTATTTTAAAACACAGTTTGAAAATCTGAGGGTGTACTAGGCATTGTGCCAAAAATATTGAAAATTTACCCCATTCCATTTCACAGCCCTTGTCCCCCAACATGCCTCTTTTGAGGATTTCTGAGGTTGAGATACTTTATCTTCCCTCCCTTTCCAGTGTGACTTTCTGCTTTGTGCACTGTCATTTGTTATTTTAATAACAATACTAAAAAGAAAAAGAAAACACCGCATGTAGCAAATTGAGTCAAGCGATCACCTTTCAGCTTTATAGTGGGCTTTGAAACAACCAAACAAGGGAAGAGCCAGAGGCAGGCTGCTCACAAGTTACATTCCTAAATGCAGACACAGAACTGAGCATGTTTCATTATGAAGAGCAGACACTGAGAGGCTGCCTACAAATGAGTCTTTCCTTGGAACACTTGGACAAAATGTTTCCATTCCGATAGCCAAGCATGAACCAGAGTGGAGACGGATTGAGAGACGCATAGACGTCATACCCAAAGTAAGGATAGGAAGACACCATGGCAACTGGAGGGTCCTTCTCAGCAGGTTGGGGTGACCTGTCTCATTCCCCAAAGACTGTCAGTGCAATGGGTCCTAACCCCTCATCTTGCTATTGGAGGTCAGCTCTAACCTATTCATGACCTCTGGATTTTAAGATGATGAGGCTACGTCTGCTGTCTGTGGAATATTTCTAAATAAATGTTTTGTATATAGTAACCATAACATAAATAAAGATTCTTATTTTTAGCCAGTCCCTGGTGGCTCAGACGGTAAAGTGTCTGCCTGCAATGCAGGAGACCCGGGTTCAATTCCTGGATTGGGAAGATCCTCTGGAGAAGGAAATGGCAACCCACTCCAGTACTCTTGCCTGGAAAATTCCATGGACAGAGGAGGTTGGTAGGCTACAGTCCACGGGGTCGCAAAGAGTTGGACACGACCAAGCAACCTCACTTTATTTCTGGCCAGTCTTGGGAGAGGAATAGCATGACACTAGAGATTGAGATATTAAGAAGAGGTGGCAAGAATACACGGAGGAACTGTACAAAAAAGATCTTCATGACCCAGATAATCATGATGATGTGTTGACTAATCTAGAGCCAGACATCTTGGAATGTGAAGTCAAGTGGGCCTTAGAAAGCATCACGACGAACAAAGCTAGTGGAGGTGATGGAATTCCCGTTGAGCTGTTTAAAATCCTGAAAGATGATGCTGTGAAAGTGCTGCACTCAATTTGCCAGCAAATCTGGAAAACTCAGCAGTGGCCACAGGACTGGAAAAGGTCAGTTTTCATCCCAATTCCAAAGAAAGGCAATGCCAAAGAATGCTCCAACTACCGCACAATTGCACTCATCTCACATGCTAGTAAAGTAATGCTCAAAATTCTCCAAGCCAGACTTCAGCAATATGTGAACCGTGAACTCCCTGATGTTCAAGCTGGTTTTAGAAAAGGCAGAGGAACCAGAGATCAAATTGCCAACATCCGCTGGATCATGGAAAAAGCAAGAGAGTTCCAGAAAAACATCTATTTCTGCTTTATTGACTATGCCAAAGCCTTTGACTGTGTGGATCACAGTAAACTGTGGAAAATTCTGAAAGAGATGGGAATACCAGACCACCTGACCTGCCTCTTGAGAAATCTGTATGCAGGTCAGGAAGCAACAGTTAGAACTGGACATGGAACAACAGACTGGTTCCAAATAGGAAAAGGAGTACGTCAAGGCTGTATATTGTCACCCTGCTTATTTAACTTATATGCAGAGTACATCATGAGAAATGCTGGACTGGAAGAAACACAAGCTGGAATCAAGATTGCTGGGAGAAATATCAATAATCTCAGATATGCAGATGACACCACCCTTATGGCAGAAAGTGAGGAGGAGCTAAAAAGCCTCTTGTTGAAAGTGAAAGAGGAGAGTGGAAAAGTTGGCTTAAAGCTCAACATTCAGAAAACGAAGATCATGGCATCTGGCCCCATCACTTCATGGGAAATAGATGGGGAAACAGTAGAAACAGTGTCAGACTTTGTTTTTTTGGGCTCCAAAATCACTGCAGATGGTGACTGCAGCCATGAAATTAAAAGGCGCTTACTCCTTGGAAGAAAAGTTATGACCAACCTAGATAGTATATTCAAAAGCAGAGACATTACTTTGCCGACTAAGGTCCGTCTAGTCAAGGCTATGGTTTTTCCTGTGGTCATGTATGGATGTGAGAGTTGGACTGTGAAGAAGGCTGAGCGCAGAAGAATTGATGCTTTTGAACTGTGGTGTTGGAGAAGACTCTTGAGAGTCCCTTGGACTGCAAGGAGATCCAACCAGTCCATTCTGAAGGAGATCAACCCTGGGATTTCTTTGGAAGGAATGATGCTAAAACTGAAGCTCCAGTACTTTGGGCACCTCATGCGAAGAGTTGACTCATTGGAAAAGACCCTGATGCTGGGAGGGATTGGGGGCAGGAGGAGAAGGGGACGACCGAGGATGAGATGGCTGGATGGCATCACAGACTCAATGGACGTGAGTCTGAGTGAACTCCGGGAGTTGGTGATGGACAGGGAGGCCTGGCGTGCTGCAATTCATGGGGTCGCAAAGAGTCGGACACGACTGCGCGACTGAACTGAACTGAACTGAGAGATTGAGAAAGTGGCCCCTCACTTTCTCAGACATCTCTGATCATCCCTCAGACAACCTGTGCTGTCTTTTACTTGGGAGACTCACTGAAGAAACAGTGGATGAGGGACAGAGTGAATAAACGTGTAGCACCTAAGAATTCACAAGAAATAGCATGGGTAAACAATAAAAGGCCTAGAAAAACTCCAGAAAACTAGCATTTGGCAGAATGAATACTCTATTTTTGTTTTGTTGTTAGAAAGTATTCTCATTCAATTAGCAGAACTGCTGAGTTAAGTTTTAAAAATAGTTTTTTTTTTTTAAACAGCATTTAGAGAATGTGGTAAATGTAAGCACAGATTCATTTTATACATATTCATAAAGCATATGACCATGTTGCTCTACACATTTAAGTTCAGACAGCTAGAAACTAGCAGAGATAGTTTTCAGTCTCGGTTTTATCTCCTGCATCCAGAAGCCCATCATGGCTATCTGACTATAAAAGCTACAGAGAGAAAAGCTAGACCCACCCTGAGGGAGCAAGGAGGCCAGCCCTCTGCCAGCACATCTCCTAGAGGGATAGCTAGGCCCAGTGGGTCTTTGCTGCTCTCTCCCTCAAGAAGAAGTGACACTTTATGAGAAATTTTCCTTAGACTATTAGCATTTTCAGAGCAGAGACATGCTTTCACTTGTTCTTCAAGGGATCAATATCCGTTCTTCTTCAGCTAATGCACTGACAACTGGCACATAATTGGTTAAATGAAGGCATCCAGGGCAGCTTCTCATAGCTTCCTATCTCCACTGATTTTACAGTGTTTCAGAAATGAGTTAATTACCTATGGAACCTTCTTCTAACACGTTCTCTTAGAGGTCCAACTATGTGTAATCCTCTCTCAGCAGACAGCGCAAACTAAAACTGCTTTGCTGATGGTACAATTGTGCTTGAAGGACAGAGCATCCTGCCTAGCAGATTTATGCATGAGTCTTGATCCATTTACAGTTTATTTGACAATCTTCCCTTCTCATGCATTATTTAGGTCCAGACATTGTATGTAAATACCACTATAACATACACTGCTCAAAGTTAACTACTTTTGCCACTAACATAGTAGGGATAAAGGCATATAAATGTGTTGAGGGTAATGATTAGCCAAGATGGTATAGTTTGAGAAAATAGGTGTTATTTTTGTCATAGCCTTCATACTGGGTTTGGGCAACATGGAAATTGCTTCTTGGGGAAAAGGAATGGTTAGGCCCTATAATTCTAGCTCCCTCTGAATAAGACTTCTGATTTTTCAGTGTTTGGAGAGTCTGAAGGTGAGGAGTTCAGTTCAGTCACTCAGTCTGACTCTTTGTGATCTCATGGACTGCAGCACCCACACTTCCCTGTCCATCACCAACACCTGGAGCTTGATCAAACTCATGTCCATCGAGTCAGTGATGCTCTCCAACCATCTCATCCTCCGTCATGCCGTTCTCCTGCCTTCAGTCTTTCCCAGCATCAAGGTCTTTTTCAATAAGTCAGTTCTTTGCAACATTTTTGGCCAAAGTATTGGAGCTTCAGCTTCAGCATCAGTCCTTCCAATGAATTTTCAGGATTGATTTCCTTTAGGATTGACTAATTTGATCTTTTTTCTATCCAAGGGATTCTCAAGAGTCTCCTCCAACACCACAGATTAAAAGCATCAGTTCTTTGGCATTCAGCTTTCAATATGATCCAACTCTCATAGCCGTGCATGACTACTGCAAAACCATAGCTTTGACTATATGGACATTTGTCGGCAAGGTAATGTCTGTGCTTTTTAATATGCTGTCTAGGTTCGTCATAGCTTTTCTTCCAAGGAGCAAGTATCTTAATTTCAAGGCTGAGGTCACTATTTGCAGTGATTTTGAGCCCAAGAAAATAAAGTCTCTCACTTTTTCTATTGTTAACCCATCTATTTGCCATGAAGGTTTGGAACCAGATGCCTTGATCTTCGCTTTTTGAATGATGAGTTTTAAGCCAACTTTTCACTCTCCTCATTCACTTTCATCAACAGGCTCTTTAGTTCCTCTTCACTTTCTGCCATAAGGGTGGTGTCATCTGCATATCTGAGGTTATTGATATTCTTCCCGGGAATCTTTTTCTAGCTTATGCTCCATCCAGCCTGGCATTTTACATGATGTATTCTGCATAGAAGCTAAATAAGCAGGGTGACAATATACAGTCTTGGCATACTCCTTTCCCAGTTTGAAACCAGTTGGTTGTTCCATGTCCAGTTCTAACTGTTACCTCCTGACCTGCATTCAGGTTTCTCAGGAGACAGTAAGGCGGTCTGGTATTCCCATCTCTTTAAGAATTTTCCACGGTTTGTTGTGATCCACACAAAGTCTTTAGTGTAATCAATGAAGTGGAGGTGATGTTTTTCTGAAATTACCTTGCTTTTTCTATGATCCAACAGATGTTGGCAATTTGATTTCTGGTTCCTCTGCCTTTTCTAAATCCAGCTTGAACATTTGAAAGTTCTCAGTTCATATAGTGTTGAAGCCTATCTTGAAGAACTGGGAGTTAGGGAATTTCAATATATAGTTGGGCTTGAACTTATGGTGTAGGGAGAAGAAGGGGGGTGGGATTGGGGGAATAGAGATTTAAGACAGCATGTGACGACCTATGTGACACATGTATCACGTAAATTATGTCATGATTTAGCCTGTAGTTATCAAGAAGAAAGTGGTTTCATTTTAATCAGGTAGGAGAATTGACTGTCCTGATTTACCACATAAAGTTCTTCATTCTCTCTGGCCAATTTGCTTTATTTTAACTCTAAATTAGTGCTTTGGATACAAAAAATCCTTGCTGAGTTGATGTAGCTTTTTATGTTTCCTCATCTCAATTGGCATTAGATCATTTAGTTACGACTTTAATCTGCTTCATGCTCTCATTTTTCATATTTTAGTGGGATAATACTGTGGTCATTTTGATCCGTTCTAGAAATAGGCTGCAATCAGACTCTGAGGAAACAATCATTTTATATTTCGATTGGAAACAATAAAAATAGTTGCTGCCCATTACTCTCTACACTTCGTTACTACTTTATTTTTATAGCTTTATTGAATCTGGTATGAATCATCAGTATATGAGGCCTGTGTCATTTCTGTCATTGAAAAGTTAGAAAACCCAAGAGTCAACCTTTTGGAGTCCTTTGTTCTCTTAGACTCTGTATCTGCTCTAGGTTTTAGTACCAGAGGAATGATGACGTCAGTTAAGCTTACACTGTGGGTGCATTTGTTTTCAGAGGTTATAGCCAAGAAAATTTTGTCTGTAAAATATAATCCACTTACCTTTACTTTTCATATGTGCATTTTTATGAAAAGAGCAACGCATGCATTAACTTTTTTTTTCTTTCCATAAGCAGTGCAACCTTAAGCAGAGATATGCTTAAATAAATACTAGATTCCTAAATACAACTAAATGTCCTTTTCTCCACTTACCTTTTATAAGTGTCTTATCTAAATTTGCATTTTATTTATAGTCAGAAGAAATTTCACTTCTTCCTGTACCTCCTAATCCTTTCTAATCCCATTTATTCTTAACAATTCCAGTTTGTTCTTCAGAGGAAACTATTAACTTACTTTTTAACTTCTCTCTGAGCCTGAACTAATTGTCATTTCTCTCTTGAAAGCTGTCCTTGAGTTCTGTCCAAAGTTCCATGTTGCCTTGCGCTTGTGCTCCGTCTCGGCTTTCAGCAGAAGGCACGTGCACCATTGAAAAGAATCTCTGAAGGGATGTATTGTTTGAAATTGCTCAGCTTCTCTAGAACAACAGCTTTCAATCTAGAATTTTCTGTCAGAGTCATAACAAGCCTCAATCCCTCTGAAAATCTGATTCACATCTTTAATTCAAGCAATGAATTAACTAATTTAGAGTTATTAAACCAGCAGCCTGCCGACTAGGAAAAGACAAAACAAATTCAGAAAGCCGACTATACAAATTTCCAACTTCTCAAGATGGTAAGAAAGACACAGGCATCAATTCAAATACAGCTGCCTAATCACATACAACTTTCAGTAGCTCTTCAAGAATTGCTTCCATTTTTCCTTTTACTTCTTGTCCTTGTGAACACATAACAACCTTTAGAGAGAGGGCTTTCTCCACTTTCGCTAAAGTTTGGTTTAGAACACACTATTTTGTCCGCTGTATTCACTGAATGATGTTGATCATCAATGTTGGAGTTCAGTCAAATTCCTGGTACAGAAAAGGAAGAGGGCTGGAGTACTCATTCAGATGGAATTTCATTTTAAAAAGTCAAAAGGATGATCTATTCCAAATTGTGCTTTGTTTATATTTATCCAGACTGCTTTTTCCTTTTGGCAGGAGGTGTGTTGTGCAAAAAAAAAAAAAAAAAAAAAAAAAAAACCTAAAAGGAGGCACAGACATATAAATAAGGACAAGAGTACTAGTTAATAATTGTTAGCTCTCTTTCCCTCTTAGTCATGACATTTTTCTAGAGTAAGTGCTGTTTAGAATGTGTTTTGAAGAAGACAGGAGATAGCTTGGCAAACAGGGAATGGAAGTTTGTTGCAGCATCACTAAGAATAGTATTATTTTTGACAGGCAGCCAAAACTGCAAACATGTTTACAATAAGGACTTAGAAACTCTTTAAGATTTTCACACTGAAAAAATTCATGAATTCTTTTGTATTTGTACTAATGTGGGGATCAAATTGCTGTTTCAGCTACTTTCATGCTTATTGACCATTTGCTTTTACATTTTTTTTCCGTTTTTCAAATGAAAGTTCAACTTGCATTCAGTGAAGTGCACAAACCTTAAGACTTGATAAATGCAATGTTTTAAGTGAGACTTTCTTTTTTAAAATGTTTTACATAATGCATATCTGATCTGCAATACCGTGCTGCAGCTTTCTAATCTAAATGAGAAAAACTCTACACATTGCTTTCAGAATACTTTGAACACATCTTTTCAGATATAATTAAAAGCTCAGTGTAGGTGAGTCAATGGCTAAGTTTTATTTTGTGTTTCTGAACCTGCAGGTGGTCAGGCCTGATGCACTGGGGTAGATGTCCACCAAAGTACATTGTACTTTCCTGAGAAATATTATGTACAATCTTGAAAACACAGTAAAAAAAAAAAAAAATGTCACACAAAGCAAATGGTGAAGGAAAGGAATAAAAGAGAAGTAAAAGGGAGATAGAAATGTTAGGAAAGGTTTCCAGGAAGCCTTCTCTAATTTTCTACATGGATTCTTAGACTTATCACTTGTCATTGTTTTAATCCAGTGTTGTTTTACGTAACTGGATATTTCAACAGCATTTTGTGTGTCCTCTAGATTATAAACTCTTTGTGGACAAGAATGTGTTCTTTTTTGTTTGTTTGTTTGTTTCATCACTCATTAGTCCTTCACTGGGATCCTCCACAGCCCTTAAAGGCAAATGAAGATCTGCTCATAACAGAAGTTCAGTAAGTGTTTTAGAATCAAGAAAGAAACAGAGAAAGCTCTGGTTTCCTAGCAGGGTTGCCAGAACTCCCTAAGGCCACGACTCCCACCATAGCTGCACATGTAGCGAGATTCTGGAGCTCCTAAAAAGCTCTCAATATGTGTATTGACTGCTAATGTGTCACTTGAAAGAAAACCTGATTAAAGGGAAAGAAGTGGAAATTTACTCCACTTCTCCCTGATGCCAAAAAAGTACCAGAGTGTGGAATGTCAATATTATCAGCTAGTAGAGCTGCACTGTCTCTGGAAAAAACTCTCTTTTCCTGTAAGTAAAATTGAAAGACTTTCAAGATTTGTAAGCATCATCACAGTATCCGCAAATTTTATCATCTACTGCATCAGTATCAAAACCCTGTATGTTGAAACCTTCCTTTAGAGAAAAGGGACTTTGTTTCCCAAGACTTCCTTAAAAAGTCTTTCCCCAATTCTCTTTATTTTTCTCTCTAATACCATCTTTAGCCAGAGTGATTGTTCATTGATGTATGAATAATTTCAGGCCTATTAAATTGCTATCCCAAAGGTTTTAAACATTAGTGGGACTAATGGAAAGTGTGGAAGATCTAAAACAGTATACACTATATACTTCAGTGGTCTTTCTTCATGTCGGGGAAATTGCTGTGTCCAACTCTGCAACCCCATGGACTGCAGCACAACAGGCTTCCCTGTCCATCATCAACTCCTGGAGCTTGCTCAAACTCACATCCATTGAGTGATGCCATCCAACCATCTTATCCTCTGTCAGCCCCTTCTCCCCCTGCCTTCAATCCTTCCCAGCATTGGGGTCTTTTCCAATGAGTTAGTTCTTCACGTCAGAGGGTCAAAGTTTTGGAGCTCAGCTTCAGCATCAGTCCTTCCAATGAATATTCGGGACTGATTTCCTTTAGGATGGACTGGTTGGATCTCCTTGAAGTCCGAGGGACTGTCAAGAGTCTTCTCCAACACCGCAGTTCAAAAACATCATTTCTTCGGCGCTCAGCTTTCTTTATAGTCAACTCTCACATCTATACATGACTACTGGAAAAACCATAGCTTTGACTAGATGGATGTTTGTTGGCAAAATAATATCTCTGCTTTTTAACGTGCTGTGTAGGTTGGTAATAGCTTTTCTTCCAAGGAGCAAGCATCTTTTGATTTCATAGCTGAAGTCACCATCTGCAGTGATTTTGGAGCCCCCCAAAATAGTCTCTCACTGTTTCCATTGCATCCCCATCTATTTACCATGAAGTGATAGGATTGGATGCTGTGATCTTTGTTTTCTGACTGTTGAGTTTTAAGCCAGCTTTTTCACTCTCCTCTTTCACTTTCATCAAGAGGTTCTTTAATTCTTCTTCTCTTTCTGCCATAAGGCTTCTCCCAGCAATCTTGATTCCAGCTTGTGCTTCATCCAGCCTGGCATTTCACATGATATACTCTGCATAGAAGTTGAATAAGCCGGGTGACAATATATAGCCTTAAGGTACTCCTTTCCTGATTTAGAACCAATCTGTTGTTCCATGTCCAATTCTAACTGTTGCTTCTTGACCTGCATATGGGTTTCTCAGGAGGCAGGTAAGGTGGTCTGGTATTCCCATCTCTTGAAGAATTTTCCATTTTGTTGTGATCCACAGAGTCAAAAGCTTTAGCATAGTCAATAAAGCAGAAGTAGATTTTTTTTTTCTGGAACTCTCTTGCTTTTTCAATGATCCAACAGATGTTGGCAGTTTGATCTCTGGTTCCTCTGCCTTTTCGAAATCCTTTTCTAAATCTAATTGGTGATAACATGGTATTATATTAGTATTTCATTCTTAAGGCAGTGAAGATATAATCAGTTTAAATAGCTTAAATTGTCTCCTAGAATCCCTGGTGGCTCAGAGTAAAGAATCCACTTGCCAATGCAGGAGACACAGGTTGGATCCCTGGGTCAGAACAATACCCTGGAGAAAGAAATTGCAACTTGTTCCTATAGTCTAGCCTGGAAAATCCCATGGGCAGGGAAGCCTGGCAGGCTACAGTCCATGGGGTCATAAAAGTCAAATTGACTTACTAAACAAAAACAACTCCTAGACTATCTACTCATTCCTTGTTCCTAGTATAGTCTTGTTTCTAATGACAGTCTGATATTTTATTTTATCATCCTTATATTTTTTCATGTTTTTTAATAATAGTGGTTATTTTGTATTGACAGCTAGATATCTAGGCATAATATTGTCAAGTGAAATGAAAGTCGCTCAAATAGTGTCCAACTTTTTGCAATCCCATGAACTATACAGTCCTTGGAATTCTCCAGGCCAGAATACTAGAGTGGGTAGCCATTCCCCTCTCCAGGGGATCTTCTCAACTCAGAAACTGAACCCAGGTCTCCCACACTGCAGGCATATTCTTTACTAGCTGAGCCACCAGGTAAGCCCAATATCGTCAAAGTCAACTTTTAATTATCTCTGGACGGATTGTGGTGTTCAGCCCTCATGTATACAATTTAAAGGGGTTCTCTGATGGCTCAGCAGTAAAGAATCTACCTGCACTGTAGGAGCTACAGGAGATGGCGGTTTGATTTCTGGATTGGGAAGGTCCCCTGGAGGAGGGCATGACCACCGGCTCCAGTTTTCTTGCCTGAAGAATCCCATGGACAGAGGAGCCTGGTGGGCTACAGTCCGTGGGATCTCAAAAGAGTCAGACATGACTGAAGCAACTTAGCAAGCACGCATGCACACTTGCAATTTAAAAAGCTAAAATGGGCCTTATTACACACTCACTTGAGGTAATTTCAGGCCACACTAACTACTGAAGCTGATGTATTTATCCCTAGAGTTTTTTCAGTGATTAGGCTGCTTCTTAGAGACCAATGTCTGAAAGAAAGGGACAATGAAAACCCAGAAGGCTTTGCCATTTTTGATAATGTGTTTAAATAGCAGAAGAAATTAGAAATCTATGAAAAGTATATATGTTAAGATTACATTTTAAAAGTAAAAGTTAAGAGTATGTGAGTGAAGTCGCTCAGTCATGTCTGACTCTTTGCTACCCTGTGGACTATAGCCCACCAGGCTCCCCCGTCCATGGATTCTCCAGGAAAGAATAGTGGAGTGGGTTGCCATTTCCTTCTCCAGGGGATCTTCCTGGCCCAGGGATCGAACCCAGGTCTCTCGCATTGCAGGCAGATTCTTTACCCTCTGAGCCACCAGAGAAGCCCTAAATAAGTATAAACAACTGTAAATTCAAGTTTATCTGAATTCTTGTTCTGAAATTTTTTATGCAACTACATATTTTCTTTACCTGGATTCCACTTGTTGTCAATCACAGGCTCCATTTTTTTCCAACTTTTTAAATTCTTCTAGTGTCGCTAAGAGTCAGACATGACTGAGCGACTTCACTTTCTCTTTTCACCTTCATGCATTAGAGAAGGAAATGGCAACCCACTCCAGTGTTCTTGCCTGGAGAATCCCAGGGACAGGGGAGCCTGGTGGGCTGCCGTCTATGGGGTCACACAGAGTCGAACACGACTGAAGTGACAGCAGCAGCAGCAGCAGGAGGCTTTTTAAATAAATCAGCCTCACTTTCCTGGTATGACATAGTAGAAAGAATGTGACCGTAGGAGATACCAAAATTTTAATTTGGCCCTAGTACTTACCAGCTCTGATCATTGTCATATGTAAAGCTGCAAAAGATGACTATTGTTTTCAGAGTATTGTGAGAATTAAATAAAATAATGTGCAGAAAATTTTAGCATTTAGGTTACTCATATATTAATAAGTTTCTTATTAGCTTGTTACATTGTGGGTGTATCTATGGAAGTAATCATTAAATTTCAGGCATCTTACCTGACGAGCACAGTGTGGGAAAACCCCATTTATTTCATAAAATTTCCACTACATATCCAAATATACATTAGAAATTTTTAAAAAATCATTTAAATTAGCATTTTCTCTGTAAGAGTTCCAAAAGACTGTTAGTGTTAGAACTTTTACGTAATTGGCATGAAAACTTTTGTGAGTAGTTATATATCAGTTTACCTGGTGATAGGTTTTTATCATGATGCACTTAAAAAAATGTTCTAAACCTTAAATGTTACATAGTTTCATGGCAGAATCTCGCTTAATAACTCTTTATCTTATTGTGAACATCTATCCAAAGGCACAGCTGGCCTGGACATGATAATCCTCTGTTGTCTAAGCCAACGACCCAACTTAGAGTTGGATCAGTTATGGCAGGTCAGAGTGATAAATTTGGGGGCTCACACTGGTCCCTCATAGCTCAGTTGGTAAAGAATCTGCCTGCAATGCAGGAGACCCCAGTTCAATTCCTGGGTCAGCAAGATCCACTGGAGAAGGGATAGGCTACCCACTCCAGTATTCTTGGGCTTCCTTTTTGGCTCAGCTGGTAAAGAATCTGCCTGCAATGCTGGAGACCTGGATTTGATCCCTGGGTTGGGAAGATCCCCTGGAGAAGGGAACAGCTACCCACTCCAGTATTCTGGCCTGGAGAATTCCATGGACTGTTGGACACAACTGAGCTACTTTCACTTTCACTTTCACACTGGCCAATAAAACTGTTCCCAAACAAACAAGGAATATTTGTAGCTGAGTCTACAGCCAGGTTCTCTGGGTTTGAATGTCGGTTTAATTCTTAATTATTTGATCTTTAGTTCAATATTTATGAAAAGATGTATAATAAAAATAATAATTATCTCAAGAGTTGCTGTGAAGAGTAATCATGCTGAATTTAATATGACTAATAATATCATTGATAATAATAATTTAGTATTACCAGTACTGCTATAACCCACATCTCCTCTCTCTTAATTTATTCCACACACACACACACACACACACACAATTTTCTGTTAACTATTAAGAAACATGTTTAATTTAAACTCATTTAACAATTGTAAATATTAATAGTGTTTCTTTAATGTTTAACATTTATAGATCAAAGACATTGTCTCACTTGACCCTTACCACAAGTCTAGAAGAAAAATAGGGTTGCTATTATTCTTGTTTGAGGGGGGAAAAAAAAAAACGTAGCTAATAAGAGCAGAGATTAGCACCCACAACTTTGCCAAGATAATATTAAACCATGCTACACTCCTCACTGCTACATATGAGACTCAAGTAGTGAAGCAGCTAAGGACAGAAATTTTCTTCTCCTAAGTTTTGTAGTACTTTCAGAACTTAGTCATAAACTAACATAGTAAAATACAAATGGATTACTGTATGTTTGCCATAGTAAGATATTGAGCCCTTAAAGGTCTTCTTCATTGTTTAGTCTGTTGTGATAATGGTACTTCATCAATGATATAAAATCTGTTGCTTTAATAAAATCTTAGGAAGCCTCATCAGAGGTAAAAACTTTTACAGAAATGTAAATAACAGAAATGCCTAGAGCTTTACAAAAAAAGAAAGCTGTTTTCTTGAATGGAAAAGAAACAGTACTTGCTAGCTTGTGTATTATGTGGGGAGAAAGGAATGCCGTTCTTCAAATACTTGTGCTCGCTTCTGAGTGAAATGTTTTCCCTTTTTACATATAGCATTACTGCATGCTCAGTCGCTCAGTCTGGAGCAGGCGATGGTGCCCACTCCAGTGCTCTTGCCTGGAAAATCCCATGGACGGAGGAGCCTGGTAGGCTCCATGGGGTCGCTACAAGTCAGACACGACTGAGCAACTTCACTTTCACTTTTCACTTTCATGCATTGGAGAAGGAAATGGCAACCCACTCCAGTGTTCTTGCCTGGAGAATCCCAGGGACAGTGGAGCCTGGTGGGCTGCTGTCTATGGGGCCACACAGAATCGGACACGACTGAAGCAACTTAGCAGCAGCAGCAACAGTCACTCAGTCATGTCCAACTTTTTGCACCCCCATGGACTGCACCCCACTAGGCTCCTCTGTCCATGGAATTTTCCAAGCAAGAATACTGGAGTGGATCATAAACAAGCAAATAACTCTAAAAGTTTAGAGGATATGATAGCAACTAAGTATGTTAACACTGTATAAATTTACTATGTTCTACCTGGGTAAGCATTCCAGGACACACAAATGGAATTTGTCTAAGCATCCTCTATTGGATAAAAGATAGTTTTCAAGATGGGACAGAAACAGTATCCAACCAAAAGGTAAAGACACTGAATTAATCGCAGACATTTACTTACTGGCCTTGAAAATGAGACAATTTGCTAATCTCTTCTTATAGCCTGCGTTTACTTCTAAAGATAAAGGGGAGGATAAAACCTGTCCTGCAATTTTATATGTTTATATGTTAATACTAAGTGAGATAACATATGTTTAGAACCCTAGCATTATTTTTTTTAATCAAGGTTATATTTTTTTAGTTGAAAATGTAAAGCATGCTCATGGTAAACAATACGAAGGGAAAGGAAGAGAGGAAAGAACAAATTACCAAATAAACAATATGAAAAAGGTAGAGTGAGAATCTTTCAGCTTTATGTTATTATAAAGTTTTAAAATGATAATAGTTATTGTTATTAGCACAAGTTATGGCAAGAAAGAAATCCCTTATTCATTCTTATGGTTTCTTATTTCCATAAAATAAGAGATCAAGCTAGTCTATTTTTAAGCATTTATATATATATATATTTATATATATATATATATAAATATATATATATATAATTCTCCAGAGGAAGTACCAGAGGAAGCCACCAACAATATTTTAAATAAAACAAATATTGCTTTATGTTTTATTAGAATGAATGTGAAGAATAAAGTGTCAAAAAAGATATTGGGACAATAAATATTTGTTACTTTTCAATCAGAGTATTAAAAAATGAACATTTTGAAATGTACATATAACTCATTTCCAAAAATGTCCATGAATTTATCTAATGAATAGACAAAAGCAAGTTTATAAACAAGTCAGAATTCTGATCTTACTGCTATATTATCTAATAAGGACTCATTAGAATAGTGATTGGATAAATGAAATTATTTTGTTCAAGTAAATTACGTGAATAAACAACTGTATGAATAATGACCAAAAGCAGTGCTATTGAAGCAATTCCACTGATTAGGTAAACAGGGGTTGAATTAACAATAACAATTGTCGATCCTATATTAATTCAACAAACATTTTGAGCAACAGTTATGTTTGAGGCAGTGAGTTGGATGGTAGAGCTACAAAGACTCAGAAGTCAAATTCACTGTTTTCTTAGTGACGAAAGAAAAATACATAGATGGTGTATCAATCGGTGCCATAAGGGTCAAAAGATATACAGGGATCTATACAAATTGAAACCTGAAAGATTACTAACTATACGAAACAAAGTACTCAGCCTTTCTAGTAATCAGAGAAATAGCAATTAAGAGAAAAACAAACAAACTACATGTTGGCTTTCTGGGATTGGCAAATATTAGGATGCTGCCTAATAACAGTTGCTTAAAGCTTATTAAGAAATGGAACTTACCTGGTCGGAGTAGGATCCTCTGCAGCTATCCAAGAGAATAATATGACTGTAGTCAGAAGAAAACTTATCCCCATTCCTTTGTCCAGTGCCTTGGTCCCTAACTTAGGCTTATATGATAGCAAAATTTGTAACTCAAGTCCATGACACAATAGGAAGATTTTAGTTTCAGCACTATTTCAAGCAGCTTGAGGTTGTAACCTGCATGCCCATCACTAGAGAAATGTAGAAGAAAAGATGTTATGATTTACTTACTATGGAATTAGGAGCAAAACATTTGAACTATCTGGAGCAACATTAAAACATGATATTGAGTGAAAAATAAAAAGAAACAAAACAACATCTAGAATACAGTATCATTTAGTAAATTAAGATAATAAGGAGGGAAATATATATTTTCTAGTGTTGCATATCTAGCAAAAGAAATGGTACAAGCAACTTGAACAATTTTGAGCAAGTTCTAAAGGAGAAAAGGAGGAATCAGATGTGAGAAATAGAAATGAAAAGAAGGAAAACATTGATAAAATTAAAATGAGGACCTTACAGAGACTGAGGAAGATGTTGGGTAAAGTCTAAGGAGTATAATCAACTCAGCTTTCCACCTGACATTCAAATAGCTCTAGACAAATAGGCAAATAAGAGTAACAGAACAGAATAAAATGATATGAAGCATGATATGGAAGCAGAGGTGGGGAAAAACACAACTATTAATAGTCCAAGAGCTATCAAAAGGGTTTCATAGAGTTGATGATGCCGAAGGCTGAATAGGAGGCAGACAAGTGAGAAATGTGAGGCCATAAAGATAAGGGGATGTGGGGGAGATGCTCTGAAGATAGGAGACCAGGATGGAAAATGGCATGAAGACGTTACATACAATGTTGTGTTTAGATGATTTCTCGTGCAATTGCCTTTAATGTGGGATATTTAGGGCTTCAAAGGTGGTGCTAGTGGTAAAAATAACCTGCCTGCCAACACAGGAGACATAAGAGATGTGGGTTCAATCCCTGGATCAGGAAGATCCTCTGGAGGAAGAAGGCATGGCAACCCACTCCAGTATTCTTGCCTGGAGAATCCCATGGACAGAGGAGCCTGGTGGGCTACAGTCCATAACATCACAAAGAGTCAGACATGGCTGAAGTGACTTAGTGTGCACACACACACACACACACACACATGTGGGATATTTAGGGGGGTTCTGAGATACTTCTGGAAAGATGCAAGGGGGAAGATTATAAATTTTATCAAAGACCTAATTATTTTAAGCATACAAGTAAGTAGGACCTACTATAAGGAAATGGGACTGAAAATGGGAGCAAAGTACAATTGCAAAAGATACTTAAGAGGTAGAGTTGACAGGTCATGGCTGCAAGGGGTGTGGGAGAGGCAGGAGGCCAGGAGATGGCTCAGAATTTTAACTTGACGGTAATAGGATTTGCTAGAAACGAGTAAAGCAAAATATGGAGAATTTTGGAATAAAATACAGTAAGTTCCATCTCATCAAAACTATTTTCCTTGTTAAACTTTTCAAAGTTTCTCCATGACTTAGAGATTAAATTCAAATTCCTTATGTCTTCCTTAAGAAATTTATGATGAGACCTCTGTCAATGAATTCTTTTAGCATTTCTAGTTGTCTTTTTTTTTTTAGCTATATTTCTGAAAAGACATCCTTGAGTAGACCTCTTGCACATTTTTATAACTATAGCTGAAATACAAATTCCTATGTGTAGTATTCATGTGACAAGTGTTTCTCCATTTTTAATTTTAATACATATATTTACATTTGCAGAAATATTATATGTTTTCCTCCAAGGAAATTACCCCAATAGTCCAACCAGTAACATCCAATAATTTTAAGAAAGGCAGATGAAGAAATGGTTTCCAATGTTTGTGTTTTCATTTTTTCTTAGTCTGTATTAATTTGTCTTTGAGTGACTGATTTGGGTGTCTTTGATTTTGAAGGAGCCTTAGAATGATGTCTTAGCGTCAGAATGGTTGGTCAAGGGATGACTAAACCAACTCCTAATGACTACATGCTTGCATTTTTAAATTGTGAGGTTGAATACTTTTCATATGATTAAATATTAGCATTTAATTTATCATTGATCTAACTGTATGTCAATGTTTTAGATTGTTAGTCTTTTCATCTTTCCTTATTTCACTTCACAGCTTTTTATATTAAGGAGATGAGGTAACTTTGTAATCATGTGCTTTTACAAATATTGTTTCCCAATTTTTATTTTTACTCTTCCATGCAAAAATGTCAAGTAATTTATATAATGTTTACATATATTTTCCTTATGGCCTCTGAATTTTGGGTCTTATTTATTGAGGCCAAATCCTCCTAAGTCACTTTTTTTTTTTTTAAAATACTTGAAGATAACTTGCTTTCTAAGAATAATCCAATTGTTTAGATGCTATTTTGTACTATGAAGGTGCTTAGCTGTTGATTTTCTACATGAGTTTCAGGGAACACCACTGTGCCATCTATATTTATTTTTAAGTAGTGGGACCTGAATGGAGATTTCTGAATCTCAAAATGACAACAAATAATTTCTCAATAATGCTTTCTGATCCACACAACTGGTTGATTTTGTCAACATGAGCTACTTTTTCCTTCAGATGTTGTGTCTCCAAAAACGTGTCATAGCTCATTTGATAAACTCAGCTTTCTTTCCTATGTCCCTTATGAAAGATTGCTCAACTGTCCCCAGACTTCAGTGGTATTATCTGAAAATGGTGAACGTGTGTTTATTTAAACACAATGGGGTTGGGCAAAAGAAAGTGCACTCCAGTTTAATAATTGCTTCTTTACCAGCTCATCATTCCACCAAAGCATATGCCTCTCAGAGGCAAAGACCTTGTCTTAATCATCAAGGAATGCCCAGAGTATAGCACAGTGCTTAAACCAGAGTTGCTTAATAGGAATGTGAGGACAGAGTGAATGAGTGAATGGTTGAACAAACTAAGGTTCATAGTCTTATCTCTATCACTGACCTAATATGCGACCTTGTATAAATTACTGAGTCTTTCCAGGCTTCAGTTTCCTGTTCTGCCAAACAAATCAAAATTCTAGCCTGACTCTATCAAAGATTTGCCTGAAAGAACAATAAGTTGATGGACTTGGCACTGATTTGAAAAAAAATTCAAAAAATTGGTATAATCGTATCAATATACATTTAATAAATAACTTCTCTTTTTAGGATATGGAATATTGCTAACTACAAAGCATATGCTAACTGTGGGACACCAACTGCAAGTGTAAAATGAAGATCAGAAAAAATAATACTCATTGGGGGAATGCATTGGCTAATAAAGTATCATGATTATCTTTCCTTTATTATTATCATTATCAGTATTATTATGAAAAAGAGCAGCCAGGTGGAAAAAGTCACACACTCAATATTGACTATAAAAATCACACACTCAATACCTGTTTTATGCTTCCTCCACAATTTTGTCCTCCTATTGGTTTATTAGTCTTTATGTCTATACCAGAAAGTTCTTGGTGCTTTGGAAAGTTTTATGTACAATTTTGGCCTATTTAGATCAATTCATCAATATTATGCTCAGTTAAATTCACTTATGACGGACATTCAGTTTTAGATATGAACACATTCAAAATGTTATCATACTTCAAATACTTGGCCAGCCTGAAAGGATCTTTTGAATCCTTCATTGAAAGTTTTGCTTTTTACGTGGGGGACTGAGGTAGGTAGTCACAATAAACATGTAGGAGGAATAAGGAAGATTTTGGAGTAAAAAATATGGTTCAAAAGGGAGAAAATTGATGTATTTTAAAGCAGTGTTTGTATTATGTATTTGTTAATTTTATTCTATTTCCCTACAGGTTTAAATGTGTTGTGACTACTTGGCTACTGATTAGAGAACACAAAATGAATAACTCAACAAACTCCTCTAACAATGTGGCTCTGACCAGTCCTTATAAGACATTCGAAGTTGTTTTTATTGTCCTTGTGGCTGGGTCCCTCAGTTTGGTGACCATTATTGGGAACATCCTGGTCATGGTTCCATTAAAGTCAATCGCCACCTCCAGACCGTCAACAATTACTTTTTGTTCAGCTTGGCCTGTGCTGACCTCATCATTGGTGTTTTCTCCATGAACTTGTATACCCTTTACACTGTGATTGGCTACTGGCCTTTGGGACCTGTGGTGTGTGACCTTTGGCTTGCCCTGGACTACGTGGTCAGCAATGCCTCAGTAATGAATCTGCTCATCATCAGCTTCGACAGATACTTCTGTGTCACGAAACCACTCACTTATCCCGTCAAGCGGACCACAAAAATGGCAGGTATGATGATCGCAGCCGCCTGGGTCCTCTCCTTTATCCTCTGGGCTCCAGCCATTCTCTTCTGGCAGTTCATCGTAGGGGTGAGAACTGTCGAGGATGGGGAGTGCTACATTCAGTTTTTTTCCAATGCAGCTGTCACCTTTGGCACGGCCATTGCAGCCTTCTATTTGCCTGTGATCATCATGACTGTGTTGTACTGGCACATATCCCGTGCCAGTAAGAGCAGGATCAAGAAGGACAAGAAAGAGCCTGTGGCCAACCAAGATCCAGTTTCTCCAAGTCTGGTTCAAGGAAGGATAGTGAAGCCAAACAACAACAACATGCCTGGGAGTGATGATGGCTTGGAGCACAACAAAATCCAGAATGGCAAAACTCCCAGAGATGCTGTAACTGAAAACTGTGTCCAGGGGGAGGAGAAAGAGAGCTCCAATGATTCCACCTCAGTCAGTGCTGTTGCCTCTAATATGAGAGATGATGAAATAACCCAGGACGAAAACACAGTTTCCACTTCTGTGGGCCACTCCAAAGATGAGAACTCAAAGCAAACGTGCATCAAAATTGTCACCAAGACCCCAAAAGGTGACTCGGGTACCCCAGCTAATACCACCGTGGAGCTAGTTGGTTCTTCAGGTCAGAATGGAGATGAAAAACAGAACATCGTTGCTCGCAAGATTGTGAAGATGACGAAGCAGCCTGCCAAAAAGAAGCCTCCCCCTTCCCGGGAGAAGAAGGTGACCAGACGATCTTGGCTATTCTGCTGGCTTTCATCATCACTTGGGCCCCATACAATGTCATGGTGCTCATTAACACCTTCTGTGCACCCTGCATCCCCAACACAGTGTGGACAATTGGTTACTGGCTCTGCTACATCAATAGCACCATCAACCCTGCCTGCTATGCACTTTGTAACGCCACCTTCAAGAAGACCTTTAAACACCTTCTCATGTGTCATTATAAGAACATAGGTGCTACAAGGTAAAGCATCTTTGTAGAGAAGAAAGGTAGTCAAGGGGAGCCTCGTGAAAGGGAACAGAATAAAAGAGCTCCTAGTCTTCAAATCTCTGCCATTGCACTTTATAGTCTTATCATGGAACGTGCAATTAAGGAGCCCAACAGTGACACTCTGTGGTGCCTATGCTCCAGTCTGAGAAACTTGTACCTTATAAACCCTGTCAGTTGAGGAACAATGAGACCATAAAGGAGACATGTTGAAATTGTGGATTTAAGAAGTGACCTATACTTTCTTGAACTCTCTTGAAGAAGGGCTTCTGAATCTATAATTTTATCTCTGCACAAAAAGAATAATAACCTCACTGTGTTTTTTCATTTTTGTGTTCCCAAGTGAAAGGCCGCCGTTACAAACTAACCTGGAGACTTAAACATAAGGAAAGCCATTATACAATGGGGAAGTGAAGAGACAAGATCAAAAAAGGATATAGAAATGGCCTCCAGAGTGTTAAACATACATTATTCTGTTGTTATGATTTTATGTGGATAATCGCAACATAATAAATGCTTATCTTTTTTATCTTTCCCCTTTCTCATCATAAAGAGAAAGCAAGCAAATGAAACCTTAGCTAGATTACATCATTATGTTTGTCATATGACATTGGATTTTTTACTTCCATGTTTTACACTGTGTAAGTGCAAAATCTGTAGGACTTTCAGTAAATACAGAGACAGTCAGGAGAAAGGGCATTTCACCTCTGCCCACTGTGTCTTTTGCATTCTTTGGAGGTATAAAACTGTGAGGATTTAGTTCACTTATGATTCTTTATGTGAAATATATTCATCAATCTGGTTTTATACTAAACAAGCCCCTTATTTTAATAGAATAGTCTACCTAATATATAAACATGCTTGAGAAACCAAAGTCAATTTTTTTAAATGAGGTTTCATCAAATTCAACAGTGTTCATTTTTTGTTTGTTTGTTTGAGAAAGTTTACTGAGGCCAGGTGAATTTTGAGATAAGAAAATAGAAGGTTGAAAGGGCATCCTGTTTCAACCTGATCTGCCTGACCTATTATGACATGCTAACTTGTAAAACATGAACTCTTGGCCTTTGCAAGCAGGAATAAGATGCTGCTTTATTCATCCGGAATCTTAAATAGGATTAAGTTATTCACATGACACCAATGACTTTGGGGTCAATCCCAAGAGAATAAGACTTTCTCTTCAGTGCTTGATAAAGGATGATATTAAATTTATAGTCAAGTGAGATTTATAACTGTCTTGTGACCTGTGGAGGGAAAAAAAAATAGAGAACATTTACTGAAACCACATGTTTTGTATTCCTCAAATTGTCAATTCCCCTTAAAGTTTTTTAACTTCAAACTGCTGTTGATAGAAGTAGTAACCTTTATGGAAGAAAACTCATGGATAACTAACCAGGCCAAGCCAGCACAACAGAACCTGAGAGAGAGCAGTGGCTGCACCTGTGCCGCTTCTCACCATTCTTTAATTCTAGACCACAGAAAAATCCTATCAGGAGCGATTAACCTGTCTGCGTACGATTTCTTATTGTACCTATGCCACTTCTCACCATTTTTAAATTCTGGACCATAGAAAAGTCGTATCAGGAACAATTACCCTTGTCTATCTAAGATAGACATTTTTATTGGGATCCCAAATAAATATACAATTATGCTGATTCAAGCTTAGTTGTTTTTACCCCTCAACTTTTTTTCTTACAGTATTTCCTATAGTCTTCCAATCAGATTTTCTAAAATGGTCCAATCAATAAAAATTAAATTTATACAACCCCTTTCAAATTTCATAGTTTGCATTTTAGGTTTATGGGCTCTATGATATCTTGATCAGTAGTATCCATGTGAGTTGCATGATGAATTTGTCAGTATTAGACTTTAGCACTTTAATTAGAACTAGTTGTGTGACTTGCCTCACTGATGGCATCTCAACAATTTTGAGAGCTGACAAAAAAAGCACAAAGCAAATAATAACACAAAAGAACAATCAGTAAGAAGAAAAGTGCCAGTAATTTTTGTGCATAAGTTACCCTTTATAAAAATAACTTCCTGGTTCAGTACTTCAGTCATCCCTCCCAACCAAATCTTCTATTTGTAAACGTACAGCATCAGTTCATACTGGTATCTTTATTCTACCTTAATATAAACTTTTACATTTTAAATCCATATTTATTTTTGTTTTTTCAAGCAAACGCATCAATTGAGGGGAAAGTACATCAAGCAAATGTGCTGTTTGGTTTCTTGTATACAAAACAATTGACTGGCTGAATATTTCACGTATTAATTTGTGCTGTTACGATGTAGATTCAGCTTTAGTTGGGTTGAACTCTTTGGATTCAAGGATTGAGGATTCTGGATTTGGGTCTTTTTTTTTTTTGTCTCCTCTAACAATCCAACTCATCATGAATCAAACTGCCTCTAACTCTCCATTGCCATTGCATCTTTTCCTTTCTTCTGTTTTTGATCTTCACCATAACTACCACAACCTTATTGAAAAAGAAATCACCAAAAATTAAAGGAATTGAATATAGACTGATACATCATGGATGCTTTGTCAACTGGAATCAGAAAAAGTGAAAAGAAAGCTGAAAATAAATAGTAGATGATTAGAAAGATGTGGAGACTGTATCCAGAGGCTTGCATTAACTCTTTACTGGATTTGTTTATTTCAGTGGCTCCCAGCCAGGGACCATTTTGCCTCCTAGGGGACATTTAACAATGTGTGGAAACATTTTTGGTTCTCACAACTCAAGGGAGCGCTATTGGCATCTAGTGACTAGGCTCTGGGGATGTTACTGAACAGCTTACAATGCACAGGACAGACTCCACAACTAAGGATTTTTTTGGTACAAAATGTCAGCACAGTCAAAGCTGAGAAATCCTGTTTTAAGGGATTCTAGAGCTTGCCTTATATAAGTGGGGAAAATAATCTTGTATCTCTATTAGGACATCAATGCAAATTGTTCATCTGTTATAAAAAGGTAATTTCACTAACCATGTACCAGACACCACTGTCATCCATTGAATCTGGTGTATGTGTAATTTACAGATTGGGAACACAGGATACATCTGCATTTCCCAATCACCATACCACGCATACAACACATCGTTTCCAACATTGTAATGTCCAGTTAGGATTGCACAGAGTCCAGTTAAAAGTAACTGGCTATTAAAATAGCTGCAATTGATATGGTCACTTTCTATTGGAGCTGCTGTTTTTCCTCTTAAAAACATTAAGAGCCTCTTTCAAAAACAACACGATTCATCTCCTTTATCTTCACTGGAAAGGTAAATATCTGTCAAGAATTTCTTCTTTCCTCATAGCAATAATGTAAATATCCCAGAGTGGTCTTATAAGAAGAGCTTAAGAATGTGAAAAAGCCAGTTCATTTCTTGAAAAAAGAAATGATTGCCTTTTTACCAGTTCATCATTAATTTAATGCCACCTCCCCAAGTGGTAGGACAAAGTCATCAATATAATAAGTCATGTAGGATATGCTTTCTGGTGAATGTTAAAGCTGGAGTTTCCATATATTCCTGGCTCTTTGTCCATTCACTGCTTTTTGACCCTAAAGACACTGGGGGAGATGGGAGTTCAAAATGATGGCAACATATACTTAGAAATGCAATCTACTTTTATTTTCTCCTACTAGTTCACTGGTAGTTGCCTTTTCCCCAGTTTGATAGTATCCCTTTCAACAACCACAGCACTGGTGTTGCAAATAGATTAGGGAAGCACCCAAAGCTGGATGAATTGTGCAAAGTATATTTTCAGCATGTATATACAATACCTTGCCTCTCAAATATGCTTCTCTTAAAAGGGTGCACGCTACAGCATGAACTGTGTGCATATTTAATGTATCTTCCTGGAAAATGCTGTACGCTTAATATACATATTCTATAAATAAAGTAATAAAATGTATAATAGAAATACATATTTCTGTATGCAAATAAATATATTATACACAAAATCTGAGTATGTAATATGGTGTTTGTGGCTTCGGAGTGACAAAGGCAGATTTTATTAACAACCACAGCACTGGTGTTGCAAATAGATTAGGGAAGCACCCAAAGCTGGATGAATTGTGCAAAGTATATTTTCAGCATGTATATACAATACCTTGCCTCTCAAATATGCTTCTCTTAAAAGGGTGCACGCTACAGCATGAACTGTGTGCATATTTAATGTATCTTCCTGGAAAATGCTGTACGCTTAATATACATATTCTATAAATAAAGTAATAAAATGTATAATAGAAATACATATTTCTGTATGCAAATAAATATATTATACACAAAATCTGAGTATGTAATATGGTGTTTGTGGCTTCGGAGTGACAAAGGCAGATTTTATACACCTAATTTTAAAAGAAAGTAGTATTTGCTTTTGAAGGGAGACATCAAAGGACAACCCAAACTCTACCCATATTATGGGAGAAGGAAATGGCAACCCACTCCAGTATTCTTGCTTGGAGAATCTCATGGACTGAGGAGCCTAGCGGGCTGCAGTCTGTGGGGTCACAAAGAGTCGGACACGACTGAGTGACTTTACTTACTTACTTACCCATATTACTACTATACTATTTTATAATCTTTGAAAACATAGCACTTATTTTAAATATCTCTTGGAGGAACATGTTAATAAATCTGCTGGTGTCACCCCATATGACAACAATGCTTTTTGCCTCTGTGTTCCTGATAGTCCTCTAACTATAATCTTCCTGGCTGTTTCGGTTCCAACAGCTGTGTTGATCTCACGTCTGATTGCCTGATGAGATTGCAACCAGTTCATTGACATACAGCTTTGCTCTCCTCCAAATTAACTGATTTTTGTGAAATAAAAAATAATCATCCTGGGAGGAAAGGATGACCTTCAAAATGTTTTACACTTTGAAAAACAAGAAAGAATTGCACAAGCATTGTTTGTTACAAACCGCTCTTTTCAGTCTGGGGGCAATCCAGCATCCCATGCATTAATGTCAAAAAGTTGTGATGTATTATGATGTTGAAATGTCTCTAAGAAATGACAAAACATATGGTTTGTTTCTAAGTGTCCTACATCTTCTCCATAGCAGTTCTCATTCTTCCCTTGGCACCCACTCAACTACCTACCCACATTCCACAGAATGTTTTCTTTGGTCCATTAGCACGAGTCCATACTTAGCAAATTTTATGACATTAAGTGATAGTGGCCATGAAGTCTCAAGAGGCACTTGTATTTTAATACAAAAAGCATAAACACTGAATATTTGAAAGATTCATATTAGTCTTTATATACCAAGGCATGAAATGAGAAATACATTTTTCAGTGAACTCTAGTTTTCTCTGGCATTATTTCATGGCATTATTGGATGGCTACCCACTTCTGAAATTTTACCTTCTGTCTCACAGTGTCCACCCTTGTGAATCACTGTTTCTTATGTAAACCAAAATAATTTCTAGAAAAAAAGAAAAATGATGTTCTCTATCAGTTCTCATTAACTTATTATTGTTCCAGTGAAAGGTTCTCATTTAATTTTTTAGAATTTGAATTGATTACTGTGTTGATGAATTGTCAAATGCTCTTCCTGACTAGGTAGTTGAAAATAGAGGAGAAAAACATCTTGCCATCATAATGAAGAAACTTTCACTTTATAGCATATGTCTTTTTCAGCCAAAAATGGAAGAAGCATAATGTAAGTTGTAGAATATAGATAGATATTTATTAAGTAGTGACATTCTAGAATGTCTATTCTTTGACTTCTTAAACACCCACACGCACAGTAAATCATGGGAAACCATGAAGATGAACAGGTACTTGCACCATTTACCCAGAAGCTCATCTGAATACTTAAATTATACATTTACTGATAATGTGGATACGTTTGAAAATCTTCTTGAAGGATTTTTTCTTAATGAGTATTGTTTTCAAGTTAGTACTATAACATAAGCGATGGTGTTACTGAATAGCTCGTCCACTTTTTTTTTGGCCATGCTATTTAGTATACAGGATCTTAGTTCCCTGATCAAGGATCAAACCTCTGCCCTCTGCATGGGAGTGTGGATTCTTAATCCCTGAACTGCCAGGGAAGTCTGGTGTTAGTGAATAGATTGTGTCTATGACCAGAAAGAATTATTATGGATTGCTGAGGTGGAAGATTTAAATCTGGATAATAGTTGGATGATTTATATGTTAAAAAGTTATAATTCACTTTATCCTTAATTATCTTCAGCACAGTAAGTCTTGCTTTTCTTACTGCTCTTGTACGTAGAGCGGCTGCTTAACATTTGTGATGGTATGAGTATCTTTACTAGGGCTGTATTATATTATGCCTTATGTCAGCAGTTCTCAAACTTTAGCCTGCAATAGAATCACCTGCAGATTGTTGAGCCCTGTTAGTAGATCTGAGGTATGATATGAGAATCTGGATTTCTAATAAATTCCCAACTGATCCTGATGAGGACTGCACTTTTAGAACAACTGACTTTTGAGTCTAATGAAAAGTTTTACTAAAGCATTATGATAGCTAGCAAAGCATCTATTATTTATGCAAAAATTTACATTTAAAACATTATCCACGAAAAAAAGAAAGAGAATACTATATGAAAAAAAAAACATTATCCATATGGAAGGAAAGTTTTTATTGGACATAAAGTCTATTGCCTACTTATAAATAGATTCTTTATATTTTCTATCTCTTGAAAAACTTTGCCATGATCCTAACATCAGAGTTTTAAAATAATAATGTTGATATATTCACATAAAGATAAACTAACATATCAAATCTTTAAAGATAAAGACAGCAAGTGCTTGAATTCTGTGATATCTCCAACAAAAGATACTTTAGACTTACACTTTATATGATGTCCTACCTCATGTATAGATATGTGTGCAGACACATTCTCCTCATAAGTGTATTCAGAATAAATCATTCCATTATTACATCATTTAGAATTAATGGTAATTAATTGGCAATTTAGAAGGAATTCTTCAACCTCTGAGCTTCCCTGGTGTCTCAGCTGGTCAAGAATCCGCCTGCAATGCAGGAGACCTGGGTTCGATCCGTGGGTTAGAAGATCCCCTGGAGAAGGGAAAGGCTAACCACTCCAGTATTCTGGCCTGGAGAATAGCATGGACCTGTATAGTCCATGGGGTCGCAAAGAGTCAGACACAACTGAGCAGCTTTCACTTTCACTTTTCTTTCTTCAACCTCTTCTTAATACACATACACAGTCACACATATTCAGGCACACACACACACATACACACAATGGTACACAGATATGTATTCAAAAATACACATGTATACAAACACACATTTTACCTTGTGCTATATATCTTGACGGTGCCCAGAGGCATAAACTGTCTGCTACTTCCAAAAGCATTTGAAACTCTGCTAGAGAAGATACTGAACCCTCAGGTCAGCCAAATGATATTGAAGAAAAAAATCTATCTCCTCTGTGCTATGGCCAGTAAACTGAAGAATTTTCTCCTAATTTTTAGGACCTTATGAGCCTCAGCTTTGTGTCTGCCACCAGTATATTCCAGTAACCCAAGCCATCTCTTCAGTGCATGCCAGCGATTACATGGGGTCATGGTGAAAAAAGCTGCCCCAAATACACTATAGCTCCTGGAAGGCACATCTACAAACACACATCTTCGTGATGGATGCCTCCAAACAGTCTACAGCTGTAACACATGATGCTTTCAATACCAATGTGACTATCTAGAGAGCTGAGTACAGGAAAAAAAGTGACAATTTCTCGGCACATTCCTTCCAAAATCCCTCTCAGACATTCTTTTTTAGGTTTATAGCTCTTTATACCTCTGAATGGTATAAAAACTTAGGAGTGATATTTACTTTGAATATGCAACAGATGGTCAAATATTCAAAATGTCTGTTATCCTGAAAAACAAACAAGACTGGAATATAAGTCTCATCTTCCAGGAAAAGGAAAACTATCCACCAGATTATTTTTGCTTTTCTCAGTATTATCATTATTCTGCTTATGAATAAAGAAGTACAAGAGGTCATTTAAAGGCCAGATAGTAAATGGCTGAATAACGCCATTTTACTTTTTCTAACCCTCCATACAATAATAATCTAAAACAATGTTTTTACTTAAGCAGAAAAAATAACTAAAAGGAATAAAATTAAGACTGAACAAAGAGCAATAAAATAAGAAATTCCAGTGAGATTTTAAAAAATCTTAACCTCTAAGCTCTCTCAAATAATAGCAATACCTATTTAATAGAAATTCTTTTCTTTTCCCAAGTTCTCTGTAATTTTTAAAAAAATTTTACTTTCTTCATCTCTTTTTGATATTTTTGGTAAAGTCTGCACTAACATTGCTTTAAAAGCAATTTTTATAAATATTTTCAGAGGCAAACACAAAAATTATTGTTTCCCTGGCACTTGTTTTGATTTTTGCTATGGTTGATATTACTTCACCAGAAAGCAAAAATAATTTTTGAAAACTGCTGTTAATGATACATATGCCTTAAATATCAAAACAAAACAACAGAGCAAAAATATGGACAATGGGCAAAAGCATAGCTGCAAATTTTTAAAAAAATACTTCATAGAGAATGGTTCCTGAAAAGCATGGTATTGATTACCTCTGTGGTCTTGTGGGCCCTCTCATAGCCATTCACAAGGGGGTGGACCTGTGAAGAGGTCTCGACAGTGTACCTGGTTTTAAACCAGGCCCTGTGGGGATATGAGCGGACACTGCCATCACCTGGGAACTTGTCATGATTAAGTATTGGACATAAATCTGGAAGCCTGCTAAGACTTTTGTTGAAGACAGTGTGTGAGAAGCTTTGTATGATCACAAGCTTGGGAAGACTGAGGAAGAACAAAAGTCTGATTTTAAGACATGATGAAAAAAAGTTTATGTTCAATGTGCACATATCTATGAGCAAGCCAATTCTAACAGACAAATAGTTTTCCTTGACCAGGTACAAGTTAGTTTATGTAACAGGCAAACTAGGATGATATGGTTACACCAGCTTTAACGATTCCTGAAAACCTGTCATGATAACAGAACCTGGCATCTTTCTTGCATCCACTGCTTTGCTTTTTTATTTAAGAGTAAGAAATATAAAATTCATTAGAGGAAATATAAACATGGTGTAGAGTCTTAGTCTTTTAAAAAATCTTATATTAAAAAACATTTAGATGTTCTTCCCATTTTTTGAGTGGATGATTTGTTTTGATGCTGTTAAGTATCATAAGCTGTTTGTAAATTTTGGAGACTAACCCCTTATTGGTCACATCATTTGCAAATATTTTCTCCTAGTGTGAGGGCTGTCTTTTCATTTTGTTTATTGTTTCCTTTGCTGTGTGAAAGCTTTTGAGTATAAGTGAAAATGAAGTGAAAGTGAAAGTCACTCAGTCATGTCTGACTGTTTCCAACCCCATGGACTATACAGTTCATGGAATTCTCCAGGCCAAAATACTGGAGTGGGTAGCCTTTCCCTTCTCCAGGGGATCTTCCCAACCCAAGGACCAAACCCAGGTCTCCCACACTGCAGGCAGAATCTTTGCCAGCTGAGCCACAAGGTCCCATTTTGTTTATTTTTGTTTTTATTTCTATGATTCTGAGAGATGGGTCGAAAAAGATGTTGCTACAGTTTACATCAGAGAGCATTCTGGCTGTGTCTTCCTCTAGGAGTTTTATAATGTCTGCTTTCACACTTAAGTATTGAATCCATTTTGAGCTTATTTTTGTGTATGTAGTTAAGGAATGATCTAATTTAATTTTTTACATGTGGCTGTCCCATTTTCCCAGAACCATTTGTTGAAGGGACTGTCTTTCCAACATTGTGTAGGCTTGCCTCTTTTGTCATAGATTAATTGCCTATAGGTGCATGGGCTTATTTCTGGGTTTTCCATCCTGTTCCATTAATCTATATGTCTACTTTTGTGCCAGTATCATATTGTTTTGATGACTGTAGCTTTGTAGTATAGCCTGGTTAGGTAGCCTGATTCCTCCAGCTCCTTTGTTTTTTTTTTTGTTGTTGTTGTTCTGTATTGCTTTGGCTACTTAGGGTCTTTTGTGTCTCCAAACAAATTTTGAGATTTTTTTTGTTCTAGTTCTGTGAAAAATGCCTTTGGTCATTTGATAGAGATTGCACTAATCTGTAAATTGCCTTGGGTTGTATAGTCATTTTGACAATATAGTCATTTCTTTCAATCCATGAACATGATATATCTTTCCACCTGTTTATGTCTTCTTTGATTTCCTTCATCAGCATCTTATAGATTTTGGAGAACAAATCTTTTGTCTCCTTAGATAGGTTTGCTGCTGCTGCTGCTAAGTCGCTTTAGTCATGTCCGACTCTGTGTGACCCCAGAGATGGCAGCCCACCAGGCTCCACCATCCCTGGGATTCTCCAGGCAAGAACACTGGAGTGGGTTTCCATTTCCTTCTTCAATGCATGAAAGTGAAAGGTTTATTCCTAAGCATTTTATTCTTTTTGATCTGATGGTAAATGAAATTGTTTCTTGAATTTCTCTTTCTGATCTTTTGTTGTTAGTATGTAGAAATACAACAGATTTCTGTGTATTAATTTGTAACATGCAATTTTGCCAAATTCATTGAAGATCCAAATAGACATTTCTCCAAAGACATACAGATGGCCTATAGCACATGAAAAGATGTTCACCATCACTAATTATTAGAGAAATACAAATCAAAACTATAATGAGATATGGTATCTCATTGATGAGATACATTGAGTTGATAACTAGAATGGCTATCTTCAAAACAATCCACAAACAATAAGTGCTGGAGAGAGTTAAGAGAGATGGGAACCCTCCTACACTGTTGATGGGAATGTAAATTAGTACAGCCACTATAGAGAATAGTATGGTGCTTCCTTAAAAAAACTAAAAATGGAGCTACCATGTGACCTGCAGTCCCACTCCATATCTGGAGAAAAACATGATCCAAAAGGATACATGCACTATTCATGTATTCAATATTCATTCAGCACTATCTACAATAGCCAAGACATGGAAGCAACCTAAATGTCCATTGACAGAAGAATAGATGAAGATATGGTCCATGTATACAATGGAATATTACTCAGCCATTAACAAGAATGAATAATGCCATTTGCAGCAACATGGATGGGCCTAGAAAATGTCATGCTGAGGAAGTAAGTCAGACAGTAAAGGAGAAATATCATATGACATCCCTTATATGTAGGATATAAAAAGAAATGTTACAAATGAAATTATAGAAAGAGACTCACAGACTTATAGAATGAACTTATGGTTGCCAGGGTAAAGGACTAGTTAGGGAATCTGGGATAGTCATGTGGACACTGCTATATTCAAAATGGATAGCTAACAGGGACTTATTGTATAGCACATGGAGCTCTGCTCAGTGTTATGTGGCAGCCTGAATGGGAGGAGGTCTGAGGGAGAATGGATACATGCGTATGTATAGCTGAGTTCCTTTGTCATTCACCCGAGGCTATCACAATATTGTTAATTGGCTATACCCAATACAAAATAAAAAATTCAAAAGAAGAAATAAAGACATTTAGATTTATAAGAATTCCAAATCCCCTAATGAGAATTTTTAATAATGACGATGCACATGTTAAAATAGCTGAAGACTGTGTATTCTCAAAGAAAACATAAGAGCATGTTTTATTCTATATATTGAGTAACTGCAGTTTTGATAGGGTTTTAACATACTACTATATAATATTGCTATAAATTATATATATTTATTTCGGTCTATATTGCACATTTTATTTATAAGAGGAAAAGAGCATGTTTAAAGAGATGGTAGTAGGAATTTAATGGAAGGTTATTAAAGGGAATGAGAAATGAACCAATGGAAAATATTCAACATACTGAGGGAGTGTTGACTTAGATGTTGATGAGGCATGTGTGCAAAGACATTCCAACTTCCAAATTCAGCACTGAGCAAACAGTGGTGCCAAATCCCAGAAATACTTGGAAGATGATAACAATTACATGCCGTGTCCTTGGATGTGTTTTGACCAAGTTTTATTCCTAAATGGAGCATTATACCAGTCAGAAAATGCAACAATATACTATTTTGCCATATGATTCATCATGTTTAGAATATGAACATTTTGTAAGTCAGATTCGAGGTACTCCTTGGCATTCTTTCAGAATACCAATTCAGGCAAATCCCTCATTGATAAAGTGTTAATTTTGATACAAGTTAGTGTGAGCTCTAGGCTTCCCTCATAGTTATTGGTTAAGAATCCGCCTGCAGTGTGGGAGACCTGGGTTCGATTCCTGGGTCAGGAAAATCCCCTGGAGAAGGGAAAGGCTACCCACTCCAGTATTCTGGCCTGGAGAATTCCATGGACTCTATGGTCCATGGGGTCGCAAAGAGTCGGACACGACTGAGCGACCTTCACTTTCACTTTCACTTAGCTCTACCCTCAAGAATTTTCATTTCACTTTCTCAGTAACATTGCCCCCGAGCACTTTTGTTATCCTCTGCTTTTCCATTTCTCAAGTATCTAAAATACTGTGTAGAGCAACTCCAATGTCTCTGGTTTCTAGAAATACTTAGTGGGCTAAGTGTGTAGGAAAACTTTCCTCTTTCTGTGCACTTTCCCCAAGTTATTGACTTTGAGACCCTGACCTGGAATTCCTTTCCTCTTTCCAAATATGGAGAAGCAAGTCTAATTCTACACAAACTCATGCAGAGTATTGTCAGGTATATATAAAAAGTACCATAGTGAATGGGCTCAAAGATGACTGTGTCCTTGCCAAAGAGTTCTACTCAATTCAGCCCTAGGAAAGAATCCATTTAGACATTTGCCTACTCAAGTTTAGGGTTAGCCTAGATGCTTTAATTTTCGAGGTTGGCCAAAATGTCTTTTGCCATCTATTGTCACCTCCATCTAAGAGCAGAAATTCTCAATAGCCTCCGTGATGGTCATTAACAATTAGCTTCAGCTTTTCCAGCAAAGGGCAGTTCAGATTCCTCAAGACTTCATACAAACTTGGCCCTCTCTTATCCCAGTATTCTCTCCAAATATAATCTCATCCGTTACTCCAGTTTTTATTATCACCTCAGATGTGACAAGATGTAAATATTATCTCCATCTGATTCATCTCCACGGAACACCAAACCTGCATATCCTATTTTCTGTCTACTTCAGAACCCCTCTTGACTATGTCAGACATACCTCAAAACTTGCCCATCCACACTTGTATTCATAAGTTCACCTACAAAATTAGCCCTGTTTCCTAACCCATTGTCTACTCAGTGCACAAAATGGAAACTAAGCCATCTTCCTTGACTTTCACACAATCATGCTTCAAATTCTCCCACTTTTATCTCATAAATATCAAATCTATCAAATTATCTGTTTCTCCCATTGTATAATGCTATTATACAATGAAAGCAGCCTAACTGATTTTGCCATATCAACTCTGATTCCATCTCATCTGTCTTGTGCCTGCAGCCAGAGTGATCTGTTCAAAAGGCAAATCTGAACTCTGCTTGAAACTCGTTGTTATTGTTGTTCAGTTGCTCAGTCATATCTGACCATGTGATCACATGGACTGCAGTATGCTAGGCTTTTCTGTCCTTCACTATCTCCCGGAGTTTGTTCAGACTCGTGTCCATTAAGTCAGGAATGCAACCCAACCATCTCATCCTCTGTCGCCCCTTCTTCTCTTGTCCTCAGTCTTCCGCAGCATCAGGGTCTTTTAAAGTGAGCTAGCTCTTTGCATTAGGTGGCCAAAGTAAGGAGCTTCAGCTTCAACATTAGTCCTTCCGATGAATTTTCAGGACTGATTTCCTTTAGGCTTGGTTGGTTTGACCTCCTTGCTGTCCAAAGGACTCTCAAGAGCCTTCTCTACAACCACAATTCAAAAGCATCAATTCTTTTGTGCTCAGCTCTCTTTATGGTCCAACTTTCATCCATATGTGACTACTGGATCATCACTGAAAAATCAAAGTTTGACTATTTGGACATTTGTTGGCAAAGTGATGTCTCTGCTTTTTAATATGCTGTCTAGGTTTGTCACAGCTTTTCTTCCAAGGATCAAGATTCGTTTAATTTCATGGCTTCAGTCACTCTCCACAGTGATTTTAGAGCCCAAGAAAATAAATTTGTCACTATTTCCATTTTTCCTCATCTATTTGCAATGAAGTGATGGGACCAGATGTCATGATCTTTGTTTTGAATGTTGTTTTAAGCCAGCTTTTTCACACTCTCTTTCATCTCATCAAGAGGTTCTTCAGTTCCTCTTCACTTTATGCCATTAGGGTGGGTGTCATCTGAATAAAAGAGGTTATTGATATTTCTCCTGGCAATCTTGATTCCAGCTTGCACTTCATCCAGCCTGGCATTTCACATGATATACTCTGCATAGAAGTTAAATAAGCAGGGTGACAATATACAGCCTTGACATACTCCTCTCCCAGTTTGGAACCTGTTCATTGTTCTATGTCCAGTTCTAACTGTTGCTTCTTGACCTGCATACAGGATTCTCAGGAGGCAGGTCAGGTGGTCTGGTATTCCCATCTCTTTAAGAATTTTCCAGTTTGTTGTGATCCACACATTCAAAGGCTTTAGCCTAGTCAATGAAGCAAAATTAGATATTTTTTTTCTGGAATTTCCTTGCTTTTTCTATGATCGAACACATGTTGACAATTTTTTCTGTGGTTCCTCTGCCTTTTCTAAATCCAATTTGTACAAATGAAAGTTATTGGTTCATGTACTGTTGAAGTCTAACTTGAAGGATTTTGAGTGTTACTTTGCTAGCATGTGAAATGAATGCAACTGTGTGGTAGTTCAAACATCCTTTGTCATTGCCTTTCTTTGGAATTGGCATGAAAACTGACTTTTTCTGCTCCTGTGGCCACTGCTGAGTTTTCCAAATTTGCTGGCATGTTGAATGTAGCACTTTAATAGCAACATCTTTCAGGATTTGAAAGAGCTCAGCTGAAATCCCATCACCTCCACTAGCTTTGTTTGTAGTGATGCTTTCAAAGGCCCACTTGACTTCACACTCCTGGATGTCTGGCTCCAGGTGAGTGATCGCACCATCGTGGTTATCCAAATCATGAAGACACTTTTTTGTACAATTCTTCTGCATATTCTCGCCACCTCTATTTAATATCTTCTGCTTCTGTTAGGTCCATACCGTTTCTGTCCTTTATTGTGCCACCTGGGAAGCTCTAAAACCCTAGAGTGAGTTCTTCTTTTGACAATGTCCAGATTCCTTTATCGATCCCTTCATAGGCTAAGCTGCTCCCTCCTCTCCATCCTTGCCTTTTACCACACTCCCATGTGATTTCCTCATTTTTGCCACATGTCAAAATTACCCTCATCATGTCCTCTCCTGCCAAAGCAGGAACTTTTTAGGACTTTCTGGAAAGCTCTGCTCACCCTTCATTGCCTAGTTTGCTCACAGTAATCCTTTAAATCTCAGGTCAAGTATGATATTTTCAGGAATGTCTTTCCTGATTTTCTAACTCCATTAAATCCCTCCTTATAATTCCCATAACATTTTTCGCAGTTGCAATATTATTTATGCTTGTAGAATATGTGAATGAATTCTTGTTTCTGGCTGTAGACTTTACAATACAAAGAAAATGCTTGCATTTGTCTACTTGATACATAGTCACTGCTCTCTCTCCCCCCTCCTCTAGTAACTAGTTATTTGACCTTGAGAGAAACATTTAATTCCTTCATATAGAAAGATTATCCATATTCATAATTATGCAGTAATACTATAAATTACATATTTTGTATAAGCAATATTTTGAGGATTAGAAGTGACTATGTAGAGTTTGAAAATTCCTAGCAGAGTGCCCAACAAGGATGGACACTCAATACAAGCTGTATATTTATAACACCTATTAAACTGGAAATCTGTAATAGGGACTAAAGATTTGAGGACTTTTCAGACTGTACTTTGCAGACCAGTCAATATCACATCAATCCAGCAGATCCTTTTCTAAAACAAGTGAGACCACTGGACCCTCCGGATCACTTTTTCAGAACAGAGAATTAACTTTGAAACACTCAGAATGCAATTATTCTTTCCTTCTGGATATGGTCAGATTCTTTCATTTAGGATTTTGCTTGAATAACTATACATATCACAGCAATAAAAGTATCGGTATCTTATACAGATATAGCTCATGTTATATGCCAGGCATTGTATTACTTTATTTATAACACCTATTAAACTGGAAATCTGTAATAGGGACTAAAGATTTGAGGACTTTTCAGACTGTACTTTGCAGACCAGTCAATATCACATCAATCCAGCAGATCCTTTTCTAAAACAAGTGAGACCACTGGACCCTCCGGATCACTTTTTCAGAACAGAGAATTAACTTTGAAACACTCAGAATGCAATTATTCTTTCCTTCTGGATATGGTCAGATTCTTTCATTTAGGATTTTGCTTGAATAACTATACATATCACAGCAATAAAAGTATCGGTATCTTATACAGATATAGCTCATGTTATATGCCAGGCATTGTATTACTTAAATCTGGCCATAATCAAATGAAAAGTTGTTATTATACCCTTTTTATAGATGGGGAATTGGAGGCTGTGTAAGACCATGTAATTGCCCAAGGTCACAGCTGGTATGTGGTACAACCAGAACTCAACTCCTACAAATGGTTTGTCATAAGCTGGAAGCAAATAGAAACCACTTGGCCTGGTTTCCTATGTCCAGATCTGGTTTCCATCAGCTGGCATAGTGTAATGAATTATTTCTTTTGTACCTTCACCCCCCCAAAGTGCTGGTTTGGATATTATGTTATATGGTCATTCTTTATTTTGGTGGAGTGAAAGGAACACTAGGGCAACTGTAGGAGAATAACTTCAGGTCCTGATTATACTATCCTGCTTATACTACCTCAGGAAATCTAATTTGTTTGGTTTAGTCAAAATATTTCATTATTCTCAGCACTTTAAAGATTAAACAAATTACCATCAGAAATATTTTGCAGAAGATTAGAATTGACACTACGGGTTGAAAGTTGATATCCACAGTTTATGATGCTTTAAGCAGTTGCCAAGAGCTCATGTGATTTGAGGATTTGAGACTGATCTGTATGTGCCTGAGATTAGAGTGGGCACACCTCTCAGTAGGTGTTACAGAGAATTCATGCTGTGCAGAGTTTTATTTTGTGTATTAAGTCAAAAGATACTTTAGGCGATTAAATGGAATGCCCCTCAGAGTAAATTCATTCATCTATCTTTTCTGCCTAAAAATACAATACAAGCGAAAAACTAAATAATCTCAAAAGAGATCAAGACAAGCATGAATGTTTCAACTAAATGAACTAAAGAGGATGAGGAATGAATACAAACTTGTTTCACACCAAGGGAAAGAAAAGCAGTGCGCCATCTTCTATTTTAACCAAGAAGTGACTTCCATATCCTAGTTGCACTTAATGGTGGGAGACAAGCTCTTTATGACCACACTACATATTTCTCAGAGAAATCTGTTTTCAAGAGTCTGTTTTCAAGTGTTTCAATACTAAAAATAAAAAATATAGAGAAATTCTAGAGAAAAGAAAAGAATCATAATATTTCTACATTGGACTCCCCTATTCCTTTCCAGGGTACATATATAAACATATATATTATATGCACACACACTCATACATACATTATATGCACACATACATTCATTTCTGTATTGACACCCCCCTAGTGTTGTGGTATTAGGTGACAGGAGTGCAGCTCTTAGGAGTTGAAGCTTTTGATCAGGCAGAACAACATCATTTCCCTGTAAACTCTTCCAAGAGTTTATTGTAAGTGAAATTTTTAGACTTTTGTTAAGATTGTCAGATACTCTGACATTAGTTTTCAAACAGAACAGTTCCTGCCAACCTCAAACAAAACAAAACTGTGAAACCATAATTAGTGGAACAAACGCCCTTTCATAAAAAGCCTAGTGACATTTTCAGTGAACTGTATTTTGCCCAAGCTACTTGTTACACCTAACTCTTAGCAGGAGGCATAATAATCCCCCTTTTCAAATGAAGAACATGTGACTTATGAAGTTAAATGATTTCAGTTCAGTTCAGTCACTCATTCGTGTCTGTCTCTTTGAGACCCCATGGACTGCAGCACACCAGACTTCCTGTCCATCACCAACTTCCGGAGCATGCTCAAATTCATATCCACCGAGTTGGTGATGCTATCCAACCATCTCAGACTCTGTAGCCCCTTCTCCTCCTGCCTTCAATCTTTCCCAGCATCAGGGTCTTTTCAAATGAGTCAGTTCCTCGAATCAGGTGGCCAAAGTATTGGAGTTTCACCTTCAGCATCAGTCCTTCTGATGAATATTCAGGACTGATCTCCTTTAGGATGGACCAGTTGGATCTCCTTGCAGTCCAAGGGACTCTCAAGAGTCTTCTCCAACACCACAGTTCAAAAGTGTCAATTCTTCAGCACTCAGCTTTCTTAATGGTCCAACTCTCACAACCATATATGACTACTGGAAAAGCCACAGCTTTGTCTATACGGACCTTTGTTGGCAAAGTAATGTCTGTGCTTTTTAACATACTGTCTATGTTGGTTGTAACTTTTCTTCCAAGGAGCAAGCGTCTTTTAATTTCATGGCTGCAGTCACCATCTGCAGTGATTTTGGAGCCCAAGAAAATAAAGTCTGTCACTGTATCCTCTGGTTCAAATCTATTTGCCATGAAGTGATGGGACGGATGCCATGATCTTAGTTTTCTGAATGTTGAGTTTTAAGTCAACTTTTTCACACTCCTCTTTCACTTTCATCAAGAGGCTGTTCAGTTCCTCTTCGCTTTCTGTCAAAAGGGTAATTCAGTTTGGTTCAGTCGCTCAATCGTGTCTGACTCTTTGCGACCCCATGAATCACAGCATGCCAGGCCTCCCTGTCCATCACCACTGGCGGAGTTTACCCAAACCGTGTCCACTGAGGAGGTGATGCCATCCAGCCATCTCATCCTCTGTCGTCCCTTTCTCCTCCTGCCCTCAATCCCTCCCAGCATCAGGGTCTTTTCAAATGAGTCATCTCTTCGCATCAGGTGGCCAAAGTATTGGAGTTTCAGCTTCAAGATCAGTCCTTCCAATGAACACCCAAGGACTGATCTCCTTTAGGATGGACTGGTTGGATCTCTTTGCAGTCCAAGGGACTCTCAAGAGTCTTCTCCAACACCACAGTTCAAATGCATCAATTCTTTGGTGCTCAGCTTTCTTCATAGTACAACTTCACATCTATACATGACTACTGGAAGAACGATAGCTTTGACTAGACAGACCTTTGTTCACAAAGTAATGTCTCTGCTTTTTAATATGTTATCTAGGTTGGTCATAAGGGTAGTGTCTTCTGCATATCTGAGGTTATTGATGTTTCTCCTGGCAATCTTGATTCCAGTTTGTGCTTCATCCAGCCCTGCATTTCACATGATGTACTCTGCATATAAGTTAAATAAGCAGAATGAAGATATACAGCCTTGACCTACTCCTTTCCCAATTTGGAACTAGTCTGTTGTTCCTTGTCTGGTTCTAACTATTGCTTCTTGACCTGCATACAGATTTCTCAGGAGGCAAGTAAGGTGGTCTGATATTCTGATCTCTTAAACAATTTTCCACAGTTTGTTGTGATCCACACAGTCAAAGACTTTAGTGTAGTCAATGAAGCAGAAGTAGATGTTTTTCTGAGGTTCTCTTGCTTTTTCTAATCCCTTGAATCTATTTGTCACTTCCACTGGGTAACCGTAAAGGATTTGATTTAGGTCATATCCAAATGGTCTAGTGGTTTTCCCTACTTTCTTAAAGTCTGAATTTTGCAGTAAGGAGTTCATTATCTGATCTACACCAATGTGATTACCTTTAAATAAGGAAATAGATTGCTTTTTAACATTTAAAAAAGCACTCTCAGGTAGTAGAAAATTAATAGGTAATAGATTTCATATGTGTTCACAGTAGAAGTCATTGTGTTCCCTAATAAATTCATATTTATAAGGGAATTCTTGTAGGGGCTACTCTTAGGTATGAGAGCTTCCAGGGTAGCTTGGGGTAAAGAATCTGCCTGCAATGCAGGAATCGCAGGTTTGATCCCTGGGTCAGGAAGATTCTCTGGAGGAAGAAATGGCAACCCACTCCAGCATTCTTCCCTGGAGAATACCATGGACAGAGGAGCCTGGCAGGCTCTAGTCCATAGGGTCTCAAAGAGTTGGACATGACTGAAGTGACTTAGCATGCAGGCACACTCAGGTATGAATCAGGAATTCAGAATATTTTCACAAGATAAGCAGCTGCTATTTGAGGTTTCTGTCATTGCAGACCAGTTCCCAAGTGGTGGTGGTGGGACCAGCTATAGAGTCTAGTGAGTAAATTTAAAAAATTTTCAAAATAAGGTACCCACCCATTGAAATGATTACTATATTTGCTTTTTAAGGTAGTTCAAGAATCACCAAGATAGGAACTTTCTGGTGGTCTAGTGGTTGAGACTTTGCCTTCCAGTACAGGGAGTGCAGGTTCAATCCTGGTCAGCAAATTAAGATCCCACATGCCTTGCAGCTAAAAAAATCAAAACCTAAAACAGAAGCAATACTGTAACAAATTCAATAATGACTTTGAAAATGGTCCATAGCAAAAAAAAAAAAAAAGAATAACCAGTATCTGTTATGTGGTTTCCTAACTAGACTCCAACTTGCTAAAATTAAAGTCTTCCCTTTTTATTTATTTTTTTCTTTTAGGGGTGAGAAGAGGATAGAAAAATCAAAGCCATATTTAGAAATATTCTGGATGAAATCTTAAGAAGCTCTTTGAAGTTTTCAAGTTAAATTATTGAGTATGAAAACTGAGACATTTGTTTTCTATTTCCCTTATTCATTCCCAAGAGTTCTAATCATGATTCTATCAGTTGCCTCAAGAGTCAGAAACAATTTTTCAACTCAGAGTAGTCATAGCTGCAAGGAAAAGTCAGAGGGAAGAGGTGGACTGTATCAAGCTATCCAGAAAGAGCCAATTAAATGAATGACATACAGCTAGAGCAGACAGGTGAGGGAGCAACAGGTGGCCATCCATCAAAGAAGAGACTGGCCTGTAGAGGAAGCACAATAAGAAGGGACCTTAACATTGGTCATTAGAGAGCATCCTAACATCTGGAAATTTGACCTAACAACATGCAGCAGGCCATGCCCAATATTTTTCTTTAGCCCCTCCTGATCTGCTACCTTCTCCATCCCACTCTTTGGATTCTGGGAAGCTGATCTATATGCACTGCATTAGAAATGGCACCTCACTCAGTGTTCTTGCCTGGAGAATCCCAGGGACAAGGGAGCCTGGTGGGCTGCCGTTTATGGGTCGCACAGAGTTGGACATGACTGAAGTGACTTAGCAGCAGCAGCATGCTCTTTGCCCTCTAGTTTCTAGTTGAAGTTATCCAAGGGACCTTGCAGGCATCCCTCATAGATCAGTCAGTAAAGAATCTGCATGCAATACAAGAGTCTCAATTTTGATTCCTGGGTCAGAAAGATCCCTTGGAGAAGGAAATGGCAGCACTTTCCAGTAATCTTGCCTGGAGAATCCCATGGACAGGGGATCCTGGCAAGCTATAGCCCATGGGGTCGCAAGAGTCTGACAGGACTTAGCAACTAAACCACCACCACCACAAGGGACCTTGCAAGGTGTAGGAGGATAAGAGGAGAAAGGGACTATAATATTTATTTCCTCCCTTCCTTTTGGCTCACCATAATTTGACTGTGTCCTTCTATAAGAGACCTGTTTGGGTAGTCTCTCTGTCTTCAGTAATTTACCCCTTCCTTGGAATTCAGGGCTAGAGGTGGAATAGTGATACTTCACCATTACTAGCCCCAGGGTATTACACTTGTCTTTCTTGAGTTTCTTAAACACTGCTGTCACATTTGTACATAATTATAATATATAATTATATATATATTCCATAGTATTCTTAATAAACTTTTCTCAAAGTACCTATTTTCAGTGGATCGTCTGTTACCTACTGTATATCCCAGTGATAAGCAAGGATAGTCAT
The DNA here is from genome assembly GCA_006408695.1 of Aepyceros melampus. NCBI lineage: Eukaryota > Metazoa > Chordata > Mammalia > Artiodactyla > Bovidae > Aepyceros > Aepyceros melampus. The sequence goes on from SJXQ01008115.1 coordinate 100,308, forward strand.
TCAAACAGAAGAAGAATGATTTTCATTGAATCCTTAAAAAGTAATTTAAGACTCCATTTCAAAAAGATGGATTTAAAAGGCAAAATATCAGGACAAGAACTAGGAATAAGAGCATCATTTGGCATTTGATTTTTTTTTTAGAACTATAGCCTAAGTTGATGGACTGGCCAAACAAATCAGGAGTCAATTATTATTTATTTTTCCATCTGTTCATAAAATCAGTTACTCAGCAAATATTTATTGAATGGAAATTCTATGCCTGACTCTGCACTGGTGCAGCGCTACACAGGGAAGAGACAAATAGTTTCTCCATGGAATCGGTGTGGATGAAGATGAGTAGATGAAATTCTGGGAGATGGTCTATGGAGCCACTAGTCTATAGAGACATTGGTCAGGTCGTATTGAAGATTTTATATTCAATCTCTATGAGAGAAAAGGGTAGGTACACTTCCCAACTCATTCTTTGAAGTTAGTATTACAAAAACTAGACAAAGATAGCACAGAAAAGAAGATTGCAGACCAACACCCATCATGAATATAGGTGCATCGGGATCAATTGTGCTTTATTCCAGGAATGCAAGACACTTATTCAGCATCTGAAAATCACTCAATATAATCCACCATATTGACAAGCTAAAGAGTAAAAATCACATGACTATGTGATGCAGAAAAGCATTTGACAAAATTCAACATCCATTCATATTAAAGTCTTTTCAGAAAAATAGAATTAGAGGGAATTTCTCAACTCGATAAGTGAGATCTTTGAAAACTTATCTGTTAGCATTATACTTAATAACAAAAGACTGAATGCTGGCCATAGAAGCTCAAGAGCAATACAAGAATATCCCATCTTACCATTCATATTATGTAATTCTGGAAGTACTATCCAGTGCAGTAAGGCAAGAAAACGAAAGAAAAAGCATACAGATCCTAAAAGAAGAAGAAAAAACATCCTGTTTGCAGATAACTTGATAATCTATGTAGAAAATCCCAGGGAATATACCAAAAAACTCTTAATAATAACAAATGACTTCAGTAAGGTCACAGGATACAAAATAAACATACAAAATTAATAATATTTCTGCATAATAACAATGAACATGAAGACCACAAATTTGTTAAAATACACAGTGCCTTGTACAACCACTCAAAAAATTGTATACTTAGGTATAAATCTAAGAAAATATGTACAAGCTATAAGATGAAAGCTAAACAAGGCTAATGAAAGAATATTTTTATAAACATCTGATTTAATACAGATGCACACTGTGTTCCTGGATTAGAAAGCTAATCAAGTAAAATATCAACTCTGCCCAAGTTACTATAGATTTAACAAAATTGCTATCAAAATCTAAGTATCATTTTATTTTAGATATACATGAGATGATTCTAACAGTATTAAGAATGGTAAAGAAACTAGAATAGCTAAAATAGTTTTTCAAGAGAGAAATAAATTGAAAGGAATCAGTCTGCTTGATTTCAGGGCTTACATAGCCACAGTTATCAAGTGTGTGGCATCAGCAGAAGGATAGACACATGCATCAATGGAACTAAACTGAGAACCTAGAAATATGCCCACACAAATAAACCTGATTCTGATAAAAGTGCAAAAACAATTCAAAGAAGAAAAATAGTCATTTACAAAACAGTTCTAGAACAACTGGACATCTACAAGCAAAGCAAACAAAGCCTCAGGCTGAATCTTATATCTTATATAAAATTTAATTAAATTGCATTATGAACTTAAATGTCAAACATAAAATTTCAAAACTTAAAGAAACATACACACTCAGAAGAAATACTCTTGGTTCCAGAGCTTGGCAAAATGTTCTGAAATTTGACACCAAAAGCATGAGACACAAAAAGCGAAATTTGATAAATTAGACTTCATCAAGATTAAAAAGTTTTGCTCCTTGGAGAACTCTGTGAAACTGAAAAGACAAGCTACAGAGTAGGAGAAAATATCTGCAAGTCACACATCAAAAATAGGAATGATATGTAGACTATACGAAAAGTTTTCGATGTTCAATTCAGTTCAGTCACTCAGTCATGTCCTACTCTTTGCGACCCCATGAACTATAGCACGCCAGGCCTCCCTGTCCATCACCAACTCCCAGAGTTTACCCAAACTCATGTCCATTGAGTTGGAGATGCAATCTAACCATCTCATCCTCTGTCGTCCCCTTTTCCTCCTCCCTTCAATCTTTCCCAGATCAGGGTCTTTTCAGATGGGAGTCTGGTCTTTGCATCAGGTGGCCAAAGTATTGGAGTTTCAGCTTAAAGATCAGTCCATCCAATGAACACCCAAGGACTGATTCCTTTAGGATGGACTGGTTGGATATCCTGGAAGTTCAAGGGACTCTCAAGAGTCTTCTCCAACACCACACTTCAAAAGCATCAATTCTTCAGCACTCAGGTTTCTTTATAGTCCAATTCTCACATCCATACATGACCACTGGAAAAACCATAGCCTTGACTAGATGGACCTTTGTTGAAAAGTAATGTCTCTGCTTTTTAATATGCTGTCTAGGTTGGTAATAACTTTCCTTCCAAGGAGTTTTCAAAACTCAGTGTTAAAAATTGAATAATTCAATTAGAAAATTAGCATGATACATGTACAGATATTTCATTGAAGAGGATATACAGATGTCAAATAAGCACATGAAAATTGTTAACATCACTCATTATTCAGTTCAGTTCAGTTCAATTCAGTCGCTCAGACGTGTCTGACTCTTTGCGACCCCATAAATTGCAGCACTCCAGGCCTCTCTGTCCATCACCAACTCCCAAAGTTCACTCAAACTCACGTCCATCGAGTCAGTGATGCCATCCAGCCATCTCATTCTCGGTGGTCCCCTTCTCCTCCTGCCCCCAATCCCTCCCAGCATCACACTCTTTTCAAGTGAGTCAACTCTTCCCGTGAGCTGGCCAAAGTAATGGAGTTTCAGCTTTAACATCAGTCCTTGCAATGAGCACGTAGGACAGATCTCCTTTAGAGTGGACTGGTTGGATCCTCTTGCAGTGCAAGGGACTCCCAAGAGTCTTCTCCAACACTACAGTTCAAAAGCATCAATTATTTGGTGCTCAGCTTTCTTCACAGTCCAACTCTCACATCCATACATGACCACTGGAAAAACCATAGCCTTGACTAGACAGACCTGTGTTGGCAAAGTAATGTCTCTGCTTTTGAATATTCTATCTAGATCGGTCATAACTTTCCTTCCAAGGAGTAAGTGTCTTTTAATTTCATAGCTGCAGTCACCATCTGCATTGATTTTGGAGCCCAAATGCATAAAGTCTGACACTGTTTCCACTGTTTCCCCATCTATTTCCTGTGAGTGATGGGACCAGATGCCATGATCTTAGTTTTCTGAATGTTGAGCTTTAAGCCAACTTTCTCACTCTCCTTTTTCACTTTCATCAAGAGGCTTTTTAGTTCCTCTTTACTTTCTGCTTTAAGGGTGGTGTCATCTGCATATCTGAGGTGATTGATATTTTTCCCGGCAATCTTGATTCCAGCTTGTGCTTCTTCCAGCCCAGCTTTCTCATGATGTACTCTGCATACAAGTTAAATAAGCAGGGTGACAATATAGCCTTGACATACTCCTTTTCCTATTTGGAAGCAGTCTGTTGTTCCATGTCCAGTTCTTAGGTAAATGTAAGTTAAAACCACAATTAAGTATCACTAAACACCTATGAGAATGGTTACAATCGGATATGTACATATATATACAGAGAGAGATTAAAATCATGAATTTCTTCTCAGAAAGAGGAAAGCCAGTGTTAAGCATCTAAGCATCTTCTCCACAGTCTGTCACTTTCACCATCTGATCACTAAAAACCCACTTCACTTTCCTGTCCTTCCTTAAGATACATTAACTTCTTGGTCAAGGAGGACAACCATCCCTTCAGTACAGTAAGCTCAGCAAGAAAATCTCCTTGTGATAGGCAGTCCTTCTTTTGTTTGGCAACGTATGAAGTAAAACATCAAGTTGTCTGAACCGCGTGTGTACTTTATCGGAGACACTTTAGCCACCTTGTCTACCACATATAGTTAGGTTCAGGCACTCAGTCGTGTCCGACTCTTTGCAACCCCATGAATCGCAGCACGCCAGGCCTCCCTGTCCATCACCAACTCCCAAAGTTCACTCAAACTCACGTCCATCAAGTCAGTGATGCCATCCAGCCATCTCATCCTCGGTCGTCCCCTTCTCCTCCTGCCCCCAATCCCTCCCAGCATCAGGGTCTTTTCCAATGAGTCAACTCTTCCCATGAGCTGGCCAAAGTACTGGAGCTTCAGCTTTAGCATCATTCCTTCTGATGAACACGTAGGACAGATCTCCTTTAGAGTGGACTGGCTGATCCCCTTGCAGTCCAAGGGACTCTCAAGAGTCTTCTCCAACACCACAGTTCAAAAGCATCAATTCTTTGGTGCTCAGCCTTCTTCACAGTCTAACTCTCATATCCATACATGACCAATGGAAAAACCATAGCCTTGACTAGACGGACCTTAGTTGGCAAAGTAATGTCTCTGCTTTTGATTATGCTATCTAGAGTGGTCCTAAGTTTCCTTCCAAGGAGTAAGCGTCTTTTATTATTATTATTATTTTACTTTACAATACTTTATTGGTTTTGCCATACATTGACATGAATCCGTCTCGGGTGTACATGAGTTCTGCAATCACCATCTGCAGTGATTTTGGAGCCCCCCAAAATAAAGTCTGACACTGTTTCCACTGTTTCTCCATCTATTTCGCATGAAGTGATGGGACCAGATGCCGTGATCTTTGTTTTCTGAATGTTGAGCTTTAAGCCAACTTTTCCACTCTCCTCTTTCATTTTCGTCAAGAGGATCTTTAGTTCTTCTTTGCTTTCTGCCATAAGGGTGATGTCATGTGCTTATCGGAGGTTATTGATATTTCTCCCAGCAATCTTGATTCCAGCTTGTACTTCATCCAGCCCAGCATTTTACATGATGTACTCTGCATGTAAGTTAAATAAGCAGGGTAATAATATATAGCCTTGAGGTACTCCTTTCCCGATTTGGAACCAGTCTGTTGTTCCATGTTCAGTTCTACCTGTTGCTTCTTGCTGCCACACACACCACATGGGTAATGTTAGAATAGGGGCAAGAAGAAAATATTTTCCTATTAAGAATGGAAGAGGATTGGAGGCTCACATTATTGTGGTTCACAGAAAGGCTGCCACCCTCTTGGGCAGCATAAAGCCTCTTTATTCTGGGAGAGATGGGAGTGCCTAAATTCTGTGCTAAGGGAAAAATTCTGCTGTGCATTGTTTTACAAGGCTACTGATTCCATCATCAGAGATGTGTATCCTTGTCTATTATTTCCTTTCCTCAAGTAAAATAAGAATCAAATGTCTCTGTCAATATAAGGAGTTTATATTTTTGTGTGTGTGCTTGTTTGTATATTTAACTCTGAACAAAGAATTTTTGGTGAAAATTATTAAAATCTAAGTAATAAGAAGGAAGGCAAAATTAACCTTGTGAAATGCTTTGCAAGTTTAAAGAAATGAGCTAGATAAATATATGTGAAAAAAGCATTGTAAAGTAGTTGTCCTTCAATTTAAAAAGAAAAAGAAAAAAGCAAATTGTAAAATACTAGGCACAGAAAATAAGTCTTCTATTTGCAAGCATAAGTTAACACAAACACAGAGGTAAAATATTTTACAGTTTTCAAGAGTACATGTATATGTATGTAAATATATGGGAAACATTTTGGAAGATTACACAACAAACTAAAAATCACCTCATTCCAATAACTAAAAAATTAGAATTGAGTGTTTGTCACTGAAAACTATCATTCCTGGTAATGTTTTAATTTTTAAACAGAGAAAAATATTACTTGAGGGATTTGAAATTTTGAAAACAGTAAAAACTGGAGTGAAATACACCAACATGTTAGCAGTAATGGACACAAGTGATTGAACTGTGATTGCATTTTCTTTGCTCCATTTAGTATTTCTCTTGTGTTTCTTAGGAGCATATCTTTCTATTTAAAATTTTAAATCATCCAAAGCATTTTAATGAAAATCAGTTATTATATATGCATAAATGCAGATACTATTGCATTAAAACCTAGATGGGTTTTCTTGTCATGAAAAGTTGTTCACACTGTTTGATTAACTAAGAACAGTTTGCAGAGTAGAATATCATCTTTAAAGTTATAGATTTTTGTCAGAAATAATCAATCTATAATAAGAAGAGAATTTTATTCTAGTTAAACTGAGGACAATAGCCCAGGAGACAGTCTCTCAAATAGCTTTGAGGAACTGTTCCAAAGAGACATAGTTTTCAGCACAATTTTATATCTTGTCCTACCAAAGAAAGGGTACAGGCTTTTAAAGTTTCAGTAAAAAGACAGATCAGCACACGCACAGTGAGTAGTGTGCCCTTCATTCCTGAGTAGGGCGCTTTATCATCAAAGGAGTGCTAGCACGACCATCCTAGGAAAGGGAGGCAGTTGCCTCTACCTTCAAAATGGACATTCTTTACCCCGGACAGTGTACTATCTGCCTCAGGGCTTAAAACAGATGGACCATGCCTGTGTGATAGGCCCTAAGCCAATCTGTTCTAGTTAGAATAGAGTTTAAGTTACATTATGCATAAGCCAGTATGACTTCCCTAAACCTCAATATATGAAAATTTCTTCCATCAGGACTACCATTTATTTTCAAGAAACATAAACCCCCACAAGCTAGCTTATGGAGAAATTTTTTTGTAAAGAATCATGTATCCTAGAAAATGCAAGAAGAAGAGGCACGCCTTATGCAGACAGAGGTGAGAAACATGGTGTTTACAAAGAAGCTGTAAGTGAAAGATCCACACTGACATTCCCTGGAATGTAGAGTCTTTGTCGGGAGCCAGAGTGAGGAATCCCACCCGTGACAGGGTCACGTGGCAAACTCAGATGGCAGGGCAATTTGAGTCATCGGATTTCTCCCTGGTTTTTCCTGAACATGTGCCCCCCAAAATAAGAATTTGTCTGTTTTCCCATTATTTTATGACTTTCTCTGGAAAAAGTTAATTTGGAGCTTTGGTTTCCTGCATTTGAAAGTGTTTCAGCCCAACCCCCCTTTGATAATTCCCTAGCCTGCCTAACAAGTCCCCCTGACCTTCTACAAGCTTGTAAATTACTCACAACCTCCCAACTGTGAGGGGGCACAAAAGCCTTAAAGTATCTTAAAGTTTCAGAGCCTTTTCAAATTCATATTGGTGACGAGATTTCATGGTTAAGTCAATGATTGCTGCCAGACCTCCTTATTTTTTATCTATCAGGCACCCAAGAAGATGTAATCGATGCAAATGGGATATGGAAAAGGATATATAGTAGTTTTGATGTTAGCAATACTAGACTTTCGCTATAAATCACTGTACTTCCTTTTATTACAAATTGCTGTATTTTTATTGGTGTTTTCTGAGAGTGGCATTCAGACTTTGGAAAGGTTAACACAAATGAGTCTTCTGGTTAACAAAACCTCATCAAAAGAGAGCCATAGAAATGTTAACAGGCCTCTTGGCCAGAAGATAATGTAAATTTCCTGAGACCTTTTGTAACGGGAGAGTATGCAAAAAAAAAAAAAAGCCTTATCTCAATGAGGGTCAGGACTTCTGCCCCTGTATAACTCTGCTTATTCCATTATGTACAACTTGGGGTATATAAGCTGAGTTTGAAAAATAAACGGCCCCTTTTTTCCCCTTTTTCCCCTGTTCCCCTTCCCTTTTCCTCTTGGAGCCTTACACCGACGCTGGGTTTCCCCATGTCGTTCTTCTCTCCCCTTTTTCCCCTTTTCCCTTTTAGAGTCTTGCACTGATGCTGGGCTTCCCCGTGTCTCCTATTTTCTCTAATTTCTGGCTGAATTCCCATCTGGGGCATGGAGGCTCACCATGTCTACTTACCTGTCCCAGCTGCCAAGATCCGTAAGAGAGAGAGCCCAGGGTGGGGCACTCTCTGATATTCAAATGGACTCAGGTGGCCTAACGTAGATGGTGCAAGTTCCTTGCCTGGAACTTTATTGGCTTTCCACATAAACCAAGTTATTCAGCCTTCTTTTCTTCATCTCAAATTTCCTACTATACTATTTCTTCCTAATCTATTCTTATATTTCTAAATAAATAAGTTTTCCTCGCCGATGCCGTCCCCGCTTCGAATCACCCTGGATCCACTGGGGCTGGACCCCGGCAAGTTTTCCTCCAAAGCATTTGCCACATGAACTACTGCACAGAAATGGCAGCCTAGAACTTAACTTCTGAGTCAAGGTATCGTCCTAGTTCCCTTCTCCCTTGTTTCTTTCTTTTCTGGCCGGAAGTGTGGGTGCTCAGTATCCCATACCAAGGACGTTTAGGGGACATTATCTGGATGTGTCTCATTGCCCAGAAATACCCAACTACATTTTGAGTATTTTTGAGTATTAGAAGATAGGTACTCTATCTATTTCACTATTTCATGGCTCTCAAGGCTGTTGTCCCATCAATTAATTTGATCACTTCAGCTAGTTAGAATCCACCATTTTTGGTGATGTTGCTGAGTTTCACAACTGGAAAAATACACAATTCACGTCAGAATCTTCTCTACCACTTTTGTGAAGAATATAGCATGTAGCAATACATGCATGCTCAGTCGTGTCTGACTCATTGTGACCCTGTGGCCTGTAGCTCGTCAGGCTTCTCTGTCCATGGGATTTCCCAGGCAAGAATCCTGGAGTGGGCTGCCATTTCCTGCTCCAGGGCATCTTCCCGACCAAGTCTCCTGTACCTCCTGCATTGGCAGGTGGATTCTTTACCATTGGGCCACTGGGACGCCCATATAACATGTAATTTTACCCAAATAACCTCAAACTCTCAGTCTTCAGGAGTAATTCAGAAGCAAAATCTCCTGAAAAGATAATTCTGTAATTAAACATAAAAACTTCGATTGGATTTGGATTTAATTATAAATAAACCTCCACATCTTTTGAGCAGATTTGCTTCTCAAAACCACTATATCTTTAATATAAAGAAGTTTACTTCAAACAGAAAAGTAGCAAGTACTGTTAAATGCTTCCTTCAAATTTTTACTATGAAATGTGGAAATAATACAAAATAGCTAATTCATTCATAATCTAAATATATCATCTAAAAGTGGATCTGAGTCTGCATAATCTGTAAAGGAAAGCTTTTTCTACAGATTTCAGTGTTCTCTGAATGAAAATTCAACTCGTGTTGCAAATAGATGCCCTCCGCTATAATGGAATAAACCTGAATTTTAAGCATTTTATTTAGAATCTGATAGCAAACTCTTCAACTATAATTAAAAATTAATTTTAAATGGCTGTACTTTTTCAGGAACAAAACCAAGACAACAATGCTGTAATTTGAAATTAGGCTAAATGCCTGCTTCCCTTTACTTCTCCATGAAAGGCCAAATACACTGTTCCTTATCTTTAAATTCTGGAAAAAGCCAGTCATTTAATGATAACTTCTTTTAGCACAAGCTTTTCATATTTCCTTTCTGAACGTCCATGTAAGAAATGTTCATTTCAACCCTGATTAAAGACAATTTTTCAATGAAATGTCAGGAAAAAATAACAATGTCAACAGTAAATAAAGCATACCATAATATTCATAATATAAAGCTATAAATAATTTCTTTTAAATTCCTACTGAAACAACCTTAATAGTTTCTATCATTCACAGAATTTGGGAGAATTGTCAGAGGGGTATTTGGAGTTACTGCTGCAGAAAAATTATATAATTGGAGGGAAATACAAGTGCCCATGGGGGGAGGTATGACAACAATAACAAAAAACCAAACAGATAAGTATTAAAAGCAAATGGAAACCAATTAGCAAGGCAAGAAACCCTAACAGCCGAAACAGATCAGAAGCCTATCTTAATATTTGTTAACCGAGTATATAGCAAATATTCAATCTCTTTATTCAGCATCTCATAATACAGAGGGCGTTGTGACAAGCACTGGACAGGAAGAAAACTGTGGCATACTTCAGGCTCTCATAAAACATTCATTCCTCTGGTAGAAGCTACAGAAATAGTTGCTGAACACAAGTTATCCAGGAAGGAAGGAGTGAATAAATGAGTGAGTAAGTTGATGAGTAGTCCTCTTTGAGGAAAAACTTAATACAGAATGAGATCATTTAAACAAGTCATCTTTCAATAAAAAATTTAGACAGTACCTATAACATTATTGCCTGGAGAATCCCAGGGATGGGAAAGCCTGGCGGTCTCACACAGAGTCGGACATGACTGTAGTGACTTAGCAGCAGCAGCATAACATTATTGATCAGCATTGTATGAACTGAATGTTTCAGTTTGACTTGATTATAAGCATAAACATCAACTGGTTATCAGAACCTGCTGTTAACAATTTGTCTGTTCAACATATTGCTGAACCCACAGACTTAGAATAGGGTCTCACATATAGCTAGAGATCAAGAGCCATTTGCTGGATAACATGCACTTAAGACAATAAATCAAATACATTTTAAAAACACCTCAGGATCATCAAGCTCTAGGATCAAGTCATCAAGTCAATGGTAGAATCAAATGTACTTTCTGAGCCATAAGGATTCCCAATCCCTGTTAACCAAATAAATAAATTCTGAATGTTAATCTACAAGGAAAGCAAAGTTGTGTTCCTATTTAAAAAATCAATAAAGCTGACTTATATGAGTTCTGGAATAGAGAATGTTGCATATGAGATTTCTGTTCCACTCAACATTGCCCCCCTCCCACAGAAAATCAAAATATTTTCTCTCTCTCTCTCAACCTCTACCTCCCTCCCTTGTCCTTGATATTCAGAGGCATCATGAAGTCAGCTGGAAATGGTAAAAACTCAAGTGCAAATTACTCCTCACATCACCACTTTTCCATCGTTCTAAATTAGTATGCACAGTAGCTAATATGCTCTGAAAGTCACTTACTAATAACAATGCAATCTCTGAATACTAATCTGAATGGGTAGCAACCAAAAAGAATAGACCATTACTGTGATTGGATGAAGCTAATAAGGGAGCCTTGGGCGAAATAAGTGACAACTCCTCATTTTCGTGCGTCTCCTCTACCCTGTATTGACTCACCTCTCCCCTTCATCTTTATATTCCACTCAAAGTAGAAATATCAGCATCAACTTACAGTTTGGCATCCATTTCTGATATGACTGCTAGTTCCCATATCTACCCTGCAATTGTGATATATGAATACTTAATCTATTCATAGAACAATCACATTTGGCTTTTTTTTTTTTTCCTTGAAATTAACCAGTGGGTTTTTTTTAGGGGTTTAAGATAACATTCATTCATCTTTCTGGAAAAACCAATTCCTACATGCCTCAGTAGATTACATACAGTGGGTCTCAAAATTGACTGCATACTAAAGTCCCCTATAAAGATCTTAAAATAACACCAACACATTTGAGTCACCTCGGGACAATGGAATCTGAACCGCTGAGAATAGGACCCCGACCTCTGTATTCTTTAAAGCACGCTAGGTCCCTGATGATAGGAAGAGTTGAGCACCATTAGCTGTGTTTATTGGGTCACCTCTGCAGAACCAAGGTTACATTTGTGAGCCCTTTTAAGATCATAAATGTCAAGGTTGTCTTTGGAATATCTGTCTTCTGGAAAGTGAGGAGACCAGGAATAAAAGATACTGGTTGGAGCAAGTACTTCCCCACTTTATAAGGAAAGTACGTATTCTAATATAGGCATCAAAAATGTAAGCTGTATAAGGATTCTATCTTAAGTACTGAGTTTGCTTGTTTGTTTGTTTTTTTAACCTTTTGTTTCGGAATAATTTTAGATAAACAGAAATTTCCAAAGGTAGTACGGAGAATTCCCATATAGCCTTCTCCCTGGTTTCCCTAATGTTAGCATGTTATGTAACCATAACATAGTTGTCAAAACTCAGATCTTCACATTTCTCAAATGCTATCATTTAAATTATAGACTTAATTTGGACTTTTCCACTTATTTCCCTCTTCTGTTCCAGAATAGAGTCCTGGATACCCGTTTGCGTTTAGTCAGCATATCTGCTTAGCCTCTCTGTGAGTTTCTGTCTTTTCTGGTTTTGTGTGACTTTGATAATTTCAAAGAGTATTTGTAAAATGTTCACTGGAATATCCTCAATTTTGACTTGCTTAGTGCTCCCTCATAATTAGACTAGAGTTATGGATTTAGGGGGGAAAAAAACCTAGAGTTGAGATGTCGTCTTATTGCATCAAATTAGAAAGTGTATGATATTATGACTGGTTACTGACTATGTTAACTTGATTGCTCTGTTAAGGTGGTGTCTGCCAAGGTTCTCCACTAGAAAAACACTTTTTTTCCCTTTAAATACTCTATTTTTAGAAGTGAGTCACTAAGTCTAGTCCTTGCTGAAGAGGAAGGAATTAACTATTATTATTTGAAATTCTTTTGTAAGGATCATTTATTCCTTCTCCATAATTTATTTATTTGTTCAATTGTTTATTTTTATCAATATGGACTCATGAGTATTTAGTTTTATTCTTTGGAGTATAATGAATACAATTACCATTTATTAATTTTATTGCTCAAAGTGTTTCAGTTTGGAACATTGGAACATTTTGCAAACATTTTGCAGTTGGCTCCTGTGTCAGTTTGATAAGCCCTATTTTTGTTTGTTTGGCTTGACTTTTTGTTTGTTTTGTTGTTGTTGTTTTGCTTTCTGGCATTAACAACAATCTCTAAGCTCATCTTATGTTTTCCATGCCCTAGTATTAGCATCATCCATTTCTGCAAGGAGCTCTGCTTTCTTCTATTGGAGTTTGGTCTTTACAAGCTTAGATCTGAATACTAGATATGCTCTTTATTACTGGAGTGTCACTGTGGTGAGTTTCTAAAAGCTGTCTTTTTGACTCATCATTCATGTTCAAATCTTGCCTTTTGAATAACTATAAAATTCTTAGAATCTACACACTGAGGTGAAAATATGATTCACTATAATTTGGGGACATAAATTCCCTCTCTCAAACTGGTGCTAGGGTAGCTAGACATTTTTATTATCTTGCCTTTCTTTTTCTAGACATTCTTATTATTGATTTGGTATATATTATATTCTGTGTTTTTTGCCAGACTCATAATAGTTCTGCCAACTATCTTTGCTTGAAAATGATACTCAATCACATCCCCCAGAAAAACATCTTGTATATGAGTGATCTTCTTGGGCCCCTTCAGTGTTCTCAGGGTTGATGTGTGTGTGCACACTCAGTTGCTCAATCATGTCCAACTCTTTGCAACCCCATGGACTGTAGCCCACCAGGCTCCTGTGTCCATGGGATTTTCTAGGCAAGAATACTGAAGTGGGTTGCCATTTCCTTCTCCAGGGGATCTTCTCGACCCAGGGATTGAACCCAGGTCTCTTGCATCTCCTGCAATGACAGGCAGGTGCTTTACCACTATGCCACCTGGGAAACCCTCTCAAAATTGATGGACATTATCAAATTTCTGAAGCCCCTAACAGCTGGCAGCTGAGTTACTTACCCGCTTTCTTATATCAACTGTCAAGAACACCACATGTTAATATTAGGGGTTTTTTTAAATCTCTTTTTTATCATTTTTCTGTTTGTTTGTAACCTAAAGTGCTCTACAAACAGATGCTTCTAGGTGAGGCTTTCACTGAGTCAGGGCAGATTGGGGTATGGGTTAAGTTTAGTCACAGCAACATTTGTAACTTATACTCTAATGATTAGTAGAATTCAATATCAGAAATTGATATTAAATCCTGATTATAACATTGTAATCATAGAATCACTTCAGAGAAAAATGAAATAAAATAAAGGTGAGCCTTATGAAGGATTCATGTCCAGTACAATTGTGCAATCAGGAAAACTCAGTAAATATCCATAGCAATTCAAAGGTAAGAATCACACAAAGTAGGAGTGATTTTTCCTTGCTCTAGAGCTACTGTGCCTACATTCCCCTCTTTCCAATAACATCAATGGAAAATAGATTGAATAGGAATGTGATATACAAGCTCTTAGGGAAGACAAGAGTTCCAGAGATAAAGTGCCATTTTCTCGGTGTGTGACAAACAGCATCTGTGATGAACAGTATGTTATTCGGTGGTCTTTGTTCAGGTGTTTCAATTGTTCAGAGAAAGCCAAACGGCTACAATGTGATGAGAAATGTTCTGTTGAAAGCATTTATACGGATCTGTGTAACTGTGAGATGGAAGTGCATAAGGCTACCCAGAAAATCAAAGAAGACTGCAAGCAACAAAACTGAGTCTTCAAGAGTGAATGGATGTGCAAAACATGTAAACAAAATAAATAGGATAGAAGAATGCTTAATCATTGCCCACAGGAAGATAATTGTAACATGGACATATAAATCTCTGAAAGGAAGGAAGAATTTTTTTCTTTTTTAAATATCAGATAGTTTCATTCAACTTAGTCTACAGTGATCTCTAGGTGTTCTAGAAATCCTTGTTCCCTGAAGGGCAAACACAAACACTTTCTAATTATTTAGTGGAATTGCTTCCAGGACTTTATCTATAGTTTTAAAGTATTTACTATGGTGTAACAACCAGGAAAACACACACACACATTATGAAAGTGATTCATCTTCTCATGCTGAGAAGTCAATGTCATGAAAATCCTTTAGTCCAAAGTCAAAGTGCCCTCACTAAAACCAGAATTTAAAAAACCTCTAATCTCATTATGCTGTTACCAGAAAGAACAATCCATTTCTAGTCCCTCTTTAGTTTTTCTTACTATTTATTTCCTTTCTGTTGCACTGAAAAGATGATCTTTGCTTTAACAAAATTTGGAGAAATGAGAGTACAAAATAAAATAAAGCAGAGTGGGTTGATTACTTTTCATAAGAATTTTCCAGGAACCGCCCTTACTCAGTTGAATTTCTTAGTGCCCTCTAAATAGAATTTGATGGTCCAAATTAATTGACAGCAATATTTTCATTTAAAAAATCATTTTCTTAAATCTTAAACCTTTCTAGTCCTATGGTTCCCACTGTCTGATTGTTTTTCTTTTGATGAAACCACTTATAAAGTATTACAGTAATTGTAATGCCTCTGGCATCCTGGAATGTGAAGTCAAGTGGGCCTTAGAGAGCATCACTATGAACAAAGCTAGTGGAGGTGATGGAATTCCAGTTGAGCTATTTCAAATCCTGAAAGATGATGCTGTGAAAGTGCTGCACTCAATATGCCAGCAAATTTGGAAAACTCACGGTTGCCACAGGACTGGAAAAGGGCAGTTTTCATTCCAATCCCAAAGAAGGGCAATGCCAAAGAATGTTCAAACTACTACATAATTACATTCATCTCACATGCTAGCAAAGTAATGCTCAAAATTCTCCAAGCCAGGCTTCAGCACTACGTGAACCGAGAACTTCCAGATGTTTAAGCTGGATTTAGAAAAGATAGAGGAACCAAAAATCAAACTTCCAACATCTTTTGGATCATAAAAAAAAGCAAAAGAGTTCCAGAAAAACATCTACTTTGGCTTCATTGACTACAATAAAGTCTTTGACTGTGTGGATCACAACAAACTGTGGAAAATTCTGAAAGAGATGAGAATCCCAGACCACCTGACCTGCCTCTTGAGAAACTGTATGCAGGTCAGGAAGCAACAGTTAGAACTGGACATGGAACAACAGACTGGTTCCAAATAGGAAAAGGAGTACGTCAAGGCTGTATATTGTCACCCTGCTTATTTAACTTATATGCAGAGTACATCATGAGAAACACTGGACTGGAAGAAGCACAAGCTGGAATCAAGATTGCCAGGAGAAATATCAATCACTTCAGCTATGCAGATAACACCATCCTTATGGCAGAAAGTGAAAAGAAACTAAAAAGTCTCTTGATGAAAGTGAAAAAGGAGAGTGAAAGAGTTGGCTTAAAGCTCAACATTCAGAAAACGAAGATCATGGCATCTGGTCCCATCACTTCACGGGAAATAGATGGGGAAACAGTGGAAACAGTGTCAGACTTTATTTTGGGGGCAGCTCCAAAATCACTGCAGATAGTGACTGCAGCCATGAAATTAAAAGATGCTTACTCCTCAGAAGGAAAATTATGACCAACCTAGGTGGCATATTCAAAAGCAGAGACATTACTTTGCCAACAAATGTCCATCTAGTCAAAGCTATGTTTTTTCATGTGGTCATGTATGGATGTGAGAGTTGGACTGTGAAGAAAGCTGAGTGCCAAAGAATTGATGCTTTTGAACTGTGCTGTTGCAGAAGACTCTTGAGAGTCCCTTGGACTGCAAGGAGATCTAACCAGTCCATTCTACAGGAGATCAGCCCTGGGTGTTCTTTGGAAGGACTGATGCTAAAGCTGAAACTCCAATACTTTGGCCACCTCATGTGAAGAGTTGACTCATTGAAAAAGACTCTGATGCTGGGAGGGGCTGGGGCCAGGAGGGAAAGGGGACAACAGAAGATGAGATGGCTGGATGGCATCACGGACTCAATGGGCCTGAGTCTGAGTGAACTCCGGGGGTTGGTGATGGACAGGGAGGCCTGGAGTGCTGGGATTCATGGCATCGCAGAGTTGGACACAACTGAGCAACTGAACTGAACGACTAATCAATATTGCTCTTATGTTTCTACGTGCTCTGAAAGATTAAAGAAGTGGAAGGTCTAGTTCTGTATTCAAGAATGCCCCAGATAATTAGGGATACTAAGCAGTTTATAGGACCTCCCGGGTGGCTAAGTGGTAAAGAATCCCCCTGCCGATGCAGGAGACACAGGAGACATGGGTTCATTCCCTGGGTTGGAAAGATCCCCTAGAGGAGGAAATGGCAACCCACTCTAGTATTCTTGCCTGGAGAATCCCATGGACAGAGGAGCCTGGTGGGCTACAGTCCATAAGGTTGCAAAGAGTCAGACATGACTGAAGCTACTGGGCACACTCCCAGAAGACATTGCAAGGAGAATGGCAAGGAAACCCACAATTATGCAAGTCAGGAGAAAATACTAAAAGACATATCTTAGAATCATATTATGTTAGAAAGTGTGTTTCCAAATACTGGATATGTTAGAACAGAAGGGGACTTCTGAAATTAGATCAAGTTACACTAAACATTATCAGAGTTTTCCTTCAAACGCCTAAGGTCATTCCCAAAGAGATACAGAAGTCTACATTTTATAAAGACTTCTCAAGATGATTCTATTGACCCTTTACCTAGGGTGGGCTTCCCTGGTGGCCCAGACAGTAAAGAATCTGCTTGCAATGCGGGAGAACTGCGTCAATCCCTGGGATGGGACGAGCCCCTGGAAAAAGAAATGGCTACTTGGCCTAGAGAATCCCATGGACAGAGGAGCCTGTTGGGCTCCTGTCTGTGGGGCTGCAAAGAACTGGACGCGACTGAGCAATTTTCACATTCACTTTCATTACCTAGGGTGAAGCAGGAGATCTTAGGACCATGGGAGCTTGGAAGACACTTTAATCATTCCAGCACAACTTTGATTGCTTTTAAATATTAGAATTTTAAGTAAGATTACTTCTGAAAATAATTGTTTTGCCACTTAAAAATAAGTGCAAACATCAATGGTAATTCTGATTTTAGCTCTATTTTCAACTCTACAGACTCTCTTCTCATACTAAGACTAGAATTGCCAGAATCTGCACTAACAAGAATTTCTCCAATGCCATATATAGCCTAGAGCACCTAGCATTTTCTCATTTTTATAGTTTTTTTAGGCATGTTTATCAAAACACATTTTTAAAAAAGATATCTATGGTTTATGAAACAGCAACATTTTAGATATTTTGATAGCAAAATATTTATCTCCTAAAGAAATACAGGTCATTTTGCTTATATATTTTGGTATGACATTGTTTTGTTTTGAGGATTTTCAGATACTACTTAAATAGTTTCATTTTTTTCAATGATGGGAGTAAGGGCCTGAATTGTTAGTCTGAGTACAAAAACTTTGGCTCAAACTTTTGATAATCCTTTCCAACATGAATTGACTTGAACAGCATAAATTCTGAAAACTTGTTTGATGAAAATGTACTATAATTAATACCTTTACTTTCATTCACATTTCCACACATTTCTAGTTTACCACCATAGAACATGAACTTAAGATGCGAATTTCCCCAAATATTTTCTATTCAGTGTTAGGGTTCTAAAACATATGCATGGGTTTTAATGTGAAAGTGATTATTATGAAAAAGCATTTGGAAAGGAGTTTAAAGGTGATCCAAGTTTGTTTACTGCTGACTTCTTAGAACGTGTTTGTTTGTACTGCAAGTCCCAGGAGGAAAACAAAGTAAATTGCTTAGGGAACTCTTTCTTTCAAGGATTGTCTCCTGGGACCGCTACTCTGCAAAACACATTTACAAAATCACTCACTTAGATGTTTTCTCCATTTTAAAAGTTTCACTGTCTTAAACTCACATGCATACACTGCAGGAAGTCCTGATGGGCTACATTCGGAAAGCTCATTGGTCAACTTACTGGAAAGGTGGTTCTTTTCAAGACTGGTAAATTATTCATTACCTAAAGACCTTCTATTGTTTTAGTTTGGCCATTTAAAAATAAAATCTTTTGCAGGCAAAATCCATTTATTCCTATGATTCTTAAATTGAATATCTTTCAAAAAGAGGAGACTTTTATCTTCTTAAAATGGAGTAAGTATGGATCTGCCCAAACCTTGTAGATGGAAAAATAGTTTATTTCTGATAATTCATTTTTAGGTTCAAGAGTCCACAGTCTTTAAAACTGCAAGTTTTCTGTTATCTGAGAATCTAGAGAAAAATTTCACAGCTCTTTCTATCATTCAAGTTTTACCTGATTGTCGTAGTCCATTCAGGGTGCTCTAGCAAAATACCACAGATGCCAGCCTTCTGGTGAAAGCTCTCTTCTAAGTTGTGGGCTGCAGACTTATTGTGTCCATGTGGTGGAAGAGGCAAGGGAGCTTTCTTAGGCCTCTTCTTTAAAGGTCTTAATCCTGTTTATGAGAACTCTGCCTTCACTATCTAATCACCTCCCAAAGGCCCCACTTACTAGTGTCATCACCTTGGGCAACAGGATTCCATTATGTGGATTTGAGAGGAGGACCATGAACATTCAGACCATAGCCCTATTTTCATTTTGAGTCTGAAATCAAGAAAGACTCCTATGGGCAATAGATATGGTGGTGTAGAATGGAAAGAGCAGTATCTCCATTGGAGAGCCCATGATCAATGTTTCACCGCCTCGTTCTTGAACATGAATGGATGATCAAGGAATGCCAAGTGTTAAAGTAGAGCCAGGAACATGGAATAGAAAGACTGAGCTAAGTCAATAAGGTAAAAATACTTGGAGGAATCAGAAATAGTTCAGGGGACAAAAGAAAACCAGAAAACACTTGTTTAATTTCTTTCTTAAGATATTACTTGCCTATGTTATGAGGAGTGCTATGTCTTCAAATCTAACATATGGGTTACAAATCTCAGTTTCCTTGCATGTCTAGTAATTTTTATTTGAAAGTGAGTTAATTGTATACAATATGCTGTTTTGTTTTGCTGAGGGTAATTTTTTTGTCCTATACTAATAGGAAATTAACTTAATTCAATCTGTGAAATTTGACTCATGTGCAGTGTGCAGGTACCTATCTATCTCTCTTTTATAATTTTAAATTTGATTCCTGTGATCTTGTAAATCAAATATTTGAAGCTATTAAAATATCCATTTTTGTTCCTGGATAAAGATAGATTTCAAGACATAGAAAATTTGTACAATTCCCTAGACTTCCAGAGCTTTGTTCAGGCTCCATGGGGTCTCCTACATGAGCACGTGGTTTATCAGTCAAAAGGAAATACGGAGTATCTGTTATCTTAGTTACAACATATCTTCTCTTACATTAACAGCTCCATTGCTGTCTGATCTAAGTCTGCCACTTTCAGCTCAAGCTCAGGGTGAAGAGAATACCTCCAAGTCAAAGAAGTAATTAGTCACATTTTTTTTACCTAGTACAAAGTAGTCTGTTGACTTTTTAAGTGAGCAAACTTCTCTCACACTTCTGCCTGTATTGACCTTTTTCCAGCATCCTTCAGTTAATTTTAGTAATATTTTTTGGTGTATGCTTTTCTCTGCAGAAAAGTATCTCACAACTTTATCAAGGTTTCAGAAGTAAGGCCATTTCTTATCTTTTTCTTTCCCTTACTATTACAAATTTGATCATCTCATTTTTATATTGGCCTTGTATCTTTGACCTGCGTATGTGTTAGTTGATCAGTCATGTCTGACTCTGAGAACCCATGGACTGTAGCCCGCAAGGCTCCTCTTTCTATGGAATTCTCTAGACAAGAATACTGGAGTGGGTGGGTTGCCATTCCCTCTCCAGGGGATCTTCCCTACCCAGGGATTGAACCTGGGTCTTCTGCACTGCAGGCTGATTCTTTACCATCTGAGCTACCAGGGAAGCCTATAAACACATTTAAAATTTTCCACAAAAGCAAATCAAACAAGTAAAAATGGCACACCTGAAAAATATGGCTATAATACTACTTCTAATAATATTAAGTGTAAAAGACCTAAATGTTCTATCAAAAGATTGTTCAATTGAATAAAAATTCAAGAACCAACTATGTACAGTCCATAAGAGATGTATGTAAAATCAAAAACAGAGCAGGTTGAAAGTAAAAGGGTGAAAAATATAAGAACAGTAAACATAAGAGACCCAGTTGGATACAGTAATATAAAAAGTAGACCTTTTTTTTTGCTAGTTACTGGATTCTTTACCAGCTGAGCCACAAGGGGAGCCCAAGAATCCTGGAGTGGGTAGCCTATCCCTTCAGTGGATCGTCCCAACCCAAGAATTGAACCAGGGTCTCCTGTTATTGCAGGTGGATTCTTTACCAACTGAGCCATTAGGGAAGCCCCATAGTAACTAAAAGTATAGCCCAAATGCTATGCTAGAAAAGGCATCTTAATAAATGAAGAGGGATTAAAATCATAAGGAATGTATTCTTGATTTCAATAGAAATAAATTAGAAATCAATAACAAAAGAAATCTGAAAAATCTACAAATATGTAGAATTTTATAATATCAAGCACATTTTCTAAATAGCCCAAAAGGTTAAATAAGAATTCACACTGGAAGTTAAAAAATATCTTGAACTAAATAAAAATTAGAATTCAGCATATCAAATTTCTGAAATGCAGCTAAGAAAGTGTTTATGTGGACATTTAAAACTATAAATGATTGTATCAGAAGGCAAAAAGAAAAAGCAAAGATCTAAGTGTCTATATTGAGCTATGAAAAATTAAAGCTAAAGTAGTTTAGTGGAAGAAGGTAGAAGAAATCTTAAATATCATAAATCAATGCAATGGAAAATGGACAAACAGTGGGACAAATTAATAAAATTGAAAGCCAGACACAAAAGACTATATACTATAAGTTTCCATTTTTGTGAAATTCTAGAAAAGGAAAAAACTACAAGGACAAAAAGTAGAAGTGTGGTTGCCTGGTGTCAAGGATAAGTTGAAAGGAAATAAGGGAAAGTTTTAGAAGTGATGGAGCAGGGCCCGTTCATGGTGTGACATGTGCAGTCTCATGGGACCGCACACTCAGAAGGACTCTACCTCCAATTTAATGCTCAGTTCAGTTCAGTTCAGTCACTCAGTGGTGTCCGACTGTTTGCGACCCCACAAATTGCAGTACGCCAGGCCTCCCTGTCCATCACCAACTCCCAGAGTTCACTCAGACTCACATCCATTGAGTCGGTGATGCCATCCAGCCATCTCATCCTCTGTTGTCCCCTTTTCCTCCTGACCCCAATCCTTCCCAGCATCAGGGTCTTTCCAATGAGGCAGCTCTTTGCATCAGGTGGCCAAAGTACTGGAGTTTCAGCTTCAACATCAGTCCTTCCAATGAACACCTAGGACTGATCTTTAGGATAGACTGATTGGATCTCCTTGCAGTCCAAGGGACTCTCAAGAGTCTTCTCCAACACTATAGTTCAAAAGTATCAATTCTTTGGCGCTCAGCTTTCTTCACAGTCCAAATCTCACATCCATACATGACCACAGGAAAAACCATAGCCTTGGCTAGACAGACCTTTGTTGGCAAAGTAATATCTCTGCTTTTCAACATACTATCTAGGTTGGTCATAACTTTCCTTCCAAGGAGTAAGCATCTTTTAATTTCATGGCTGCAGTCACCATCTGCAGTGATTTTGGAGCCCCCCAAAAATAAAGTCTGACACTGTTTCCACTGTTTCCCCATCTATTTCCCATGAAGTGATGGGACCAGATGCCATGATCTTTGTTTTCTGAATGTTGAGCTTTAAGCCAACTTTTTTCACTTTCCTCTTTTACTTTCATCAAGAGGCTTTTTAGTTCCTCTTCACTTTCTGCCATAAGGGTGGTGTCATCTGCATGTTTGAGGTTATTGATATTTCTCTCGGCAATCTTGATTCCAACTTGTGCTTCTTCCAGCCCAGCATTTCTCATGATGTACTCTGCATAGAAGTTAAATAAGCAGGGTGACAATATACAGCCTTGACGTACTCCTTTTCCTATTTGGAACCAGTCTGTTGTTCCATGTCCAGTTCTAACTGTTGCTTCCTGACCTGCATATAGGTTTCTCAAGAAGCAGGTCAGGTGGTCTGGTATTCCCATCTCTTTCAGAATTTTCCACAGTTTATTGTAATCCACAGGGTCAAAGGCTTTAGCATAGTCAATAAAGCATAAATTTTATACTTAATTCCTTAGTATTCATAGACTTTATTCTGATGGACTGTGGATTTAACTTTGTTTTCACACAGAGTCTACCTGTTTATCTCTATACTATTCATTAAACAATTTAATGTTCCCCCAGAATTTGAGATTTTATTTTTTTATATATAAATTTTCATCCAATTTTTATTCTCTTTCTGCACTTTATCTTCTGATTCATCTAAGTGTCTACCTTCATATCACCATCATGCTATATGAATTCCCAAGTCTGGGTATGTTTTGAAGTTTGTTAGTGGTTATTCTCCCTTAAAAAATACAAAGTACTACTTTCTTTTTAGAGATATTTCTGGTTATTCCTATTTGTTTGTTTTTTCTTCCATAGGAACTTTAGAATCAGTTTTTTTTCCTGAAACTGATATTTTCTAAGACAGAATAGAATCAGAATATTTTCTAATGAAGTATTTGTATTCTGTAGGAAACAAAAATTGAATTAGTTTAGAAATTACTTTAGAAAAAATTGGCTAATTTTTGATAAAGTAAAGCAAACTCATCCAGACCATGGGTATAGTACAGAGTGTTTTGCTATCTTTATACAATACCTGCTTCTGTTTTCAGAACTTTTATTTTTGGTTGACTGTCTTTTCTAGTTGGCATTTTAAATGAGAGCTCTTCCTCTAGCTGTTCATATTTCAAATTTATGATTGATTTTATTATTTAAAGCTATTATGTTTTGTCAATTATTTACCCTATCATGTTACTAAATTTTCTCGTTGCTTATGTAGTTTTTAAGTTTATGCTTTTGATTTTCAAGATGGACAGTGATTTCATCAGCAAATTTTACTTCTTCTTATAGTTTTACATCTTTTCAAGGCATATCCCTTTTTTGGGCTAACTGAATTGACTTGTACCTTAAATACAATGATAAATAACAGAGGTGATGGTGGACATTTCCTTGTTCTTGACTTCTGTGGGAATGCTTCTGGATTCTCCTCATTAAGCATAACCCTACTTTTAAGCAGAGTGTAAGTGTTTTATCATGTTAGGAATATTTCTATTTCTTTTTCAATGCCTAGTGACTTTACTAGGTTATGTCTTCCATAGAAAGTACTAGGTCCAAATTTCCTCTGCCATGTGTCCCTTTTCGTGTTGCTGGATTCAAGTTTTCTTTCTTTGATGGGGAAATTTTTGAATTTTAAATTACATTTTTTTTTCCTTTTTGTACTTTTGGTTTTCTTTGAGAATACATTTATATATTGAACCTGTTTTGCATATCTTTTACATATCTATGTCTTTTTCTACTTCTTTCAATTATTTATTTTTCTTCATTGGCTTAATTTTTTTCAGAATTATGACCATTTCATGCTTCCTCCAGCACTTATTCTTCTTTATGCACTCTCCAATTATTATGTTTATTCCTGTGAATTTCTCTGTTCTTTGCTCAAGTCCTTTCCTATCAGTTCACGTCTCTCCCTCTGTTTTATTCATTATCTCCATGCTGAGTCCCTTTGTGCTAGTTTTGTGGTCTTCTTTTATTGGTGGCCTCCATTTTTTTTAAAAGATGACATGTATATTCACAAATTTTATCTGCTCTCTAATATACTTTTTTCTCTTAAATGTTTTCCCGCTGTAGATGATTTCATTACTGTTTTTTTTGTAGTTTTCTTATAGTATCTTTGCATCAAATCTATACCATGGTATTATTATGGATTTCTCTTTCATAGCTTTTGAAAGAGGTTCCTTTGGGGATGGGATGGATAGCTTTCTAGTCTTTACAACCCAATCCTCCCTTCTTCCCCCAATCCTATGACACAGGGACAGAGTGATTCCTGCATATGGGGTTCGTGTGTGTGTGTGTGTGTGTGTGTGTGTGTAGATGAACCTCTACCTATTCTCTCCTTTCCTCTGTGAGTAGACCATTTATAGGAAAACTTAAACTGACTTTTGTAACTTTTTATCCTCTTTCTTTAAAGACTATAGTCCTTATTTCCCAAGGTAGACTCTTCAAAAAGCGTGTTTTTGTCACAGTTTGAAATTTTCCACCTGTGATTCCCTTACCCCCCTGAAACTCTCCTAATGGGTTCTGACCATCCTGACATATATTATGCACCCCTTCTTAAATTTTGAAGTCTCAGATTTAAGTACCTAAAATTGGTGTTTGTGAGACTTTAACAATTTGTAGCTTTATACTATTTCAGAAGAAGGAAAATCTCTGAATTAAGATGGCATCATGTTTAGGTCAGAAATCTGAATGGCCTTTAACTAATTAGAAAATTGGGTACTCATTACTTAAAAGATGCTGTCAGCTTAGGATGAGTTAGGAGATATTATTTGTAGCTTGGTTACAAATTACTTTTAAAATTTTTATGTTTTACACTATTAATATTTCTATAGATTACATAAAATATCACTTACAGAGCTTTGCCTCCTGTCTCTGTATACACACCCTTTGCCAAGTCCTCTGACACTCTTCCTATCAATAAATGGAGTCTATTTCTCCACCCTCATCCCTCCTGGCTAACCTTGTAACTAGCTTTGGCCAATAGATTAGAGCAAAAGGATTCCTGGCTTCTGCCCACATTCTTGTGGAGCTCTGTCAGCACCATGTGCAGACACCAGGCTGACTTCTTTGAAGGTGACACGGAGGCTCAATTTAACTTCAGCATTAACTCCTAGATAAGTGATTGACGCTGTTTAGACTGTCCAGCTGCAGTTGTATTGAACAGATGACCCCAAGTGAGACAGCACAATGTCTGTGTGGTTGAGTCTAGGCCAAACTGTTGACCCACCAGATTGTGGAAAATTAAAATGGCTGTGATTTTCAGTCTAGTTTCAGCCCTGGTGGCTCAGAGGTTAAAGCGTCTGCCTCCAATGCGGGAGACCCAGGTTCGATCCCTGGGTCAGGAAGATCCTCTGGAGAAGGGAATGGCAATCCACTCCAGTATTCTTGCCTGGAGAATCCCATGGACGGAGAAGCCTAGTAGGTTACAGTCCACGGGGTTGCAAAGAGTTGGACACGACTGAGCAACTTCACCTTCCTTTCAGTCTATGTATTTGGGGATTTTGCTATAGTGCAATAGAATATTGATGTAATAGTTCAATATATTTAATAAATATTCCACTAAATCTATGCTGTCATTACACATGGCATAAAAATAATAATAAAATAGTGCCCATGCATTATTACTATTTTTCAACAATAGAGTATACCAATTTTACAGTAAGGCTTAGTGATGTGCAGAAAATAAGCTTTGATACTCCATAAAGACCCTGATCCTGGGAAAGATTGAGGGCAGGAGGAGAAGGGGATGACAGAGGATGAGATGGTTGGATGGCATCACTGACTCAATGGACATGAGTTTGGGTAAACTCTGGGACTTGGTGATGGACAGGGAGGCCTGGCATGCTACGGTTCATGGGATCGCAAAGAGTCAGACATGACTGAGTGACTGAACTGAACTGATTAATATATTAAGAATTGCTTTATCTTAAAGATTCAGTGCTCTAAATTATTGCTGTCAATCCAGTCCTGTGGTTGGAACTCTGTGGCAATACTTGTAAATGTGTCAAAATTTAATAACTTACCTAATAAATTTTAGAAGTGACTAAAAGTATTCTAAAATTATAGAATAAAATATATATTTACCAGTTGGAATACATAGTATATCACTTTTTAAAATTAATTTATTTTTTTATTATAGGATAATTGCTTTACAGAATTATGCTGTTTTCTGTCAACATCCACATGAATCAGCCATAGGTATACATATATCCCCTCTCTTTTGAACCTCCCTCCCAGCTCCCTCCCCATCCCACCCCTCTAGGTTGATACAGAGCCCCTGTTTGAGTTTCCTGAACCATACAGCAAATTCCCCTTGGCTCTCTATTTTACATATGGAAATGTAAGTTTCCATGTTACTCTTTCCATACATTTCCCCCCCCTTCTTCCCTCTCCTCATGTCCATAAGTCTATTCTCTATGTCTGTTTCTCCATTGTTGCCCTGCAGTTAAATTCTTCAGTACCATTTTTCTAGATTCCACATATACGTGTTAGAATAGGTTATTTTGATAAAGTCCAGAATTAGTATTTTTCTTTTATGGTTTGTACTGTTTATAAAGTCACATCTAAAATATCTTTGGTTTCCCCAAATTTTCTCTTATGTTCTATTTGTTTTTTTTTCTAGTAATCTCAACTTTTCATTTAGATCTGTAATCCATTTTAAGATAATTATTGGCATTGTGTGTGGTAAAGGTCAGGAAGTGTTATTTTTTCCATATGGTTATGATGTTGTTCAAATATCATTTATCTGAAAGCTCTCTGCATTGAATTACCTTTCTACTTTCTTGCAAGTGAATATGTATGTAGAGTGTATTTCTGCATTCACTATGAGCACAGGTCATTTTTTTAAAGTAATTATCATCTATAGTTCACTTTTATTCTGATTCCCTCTAACATGTAGCTGTAGTGTAGTCACACTGCAGGACTGAATAGTTAGGGGAATGAGAACTGGAAAGGAGGTATTATAAAGAATGAGAGATGGTGATGGGGCATCCCCAGCCAGGAATGAAATCACAGAACAACATTCATGCTTTGAACACTGGCCAGCAGGAGAAGGATATTCCCTGAGAAAGGTTCTCAACAAATTTTAACTAAATAATGAATTAATTGATAGATGAATAAATTGGGAAGTGGAGTAGCAAGTTACGTTTTCTGTTCTTATAAATTACTACTATTTATTCCTACTTTTTTTTTTTAAGGCTTTCAATGGGGTTTCATTCTAAGACCTATTTAGTATAGTGTGTCAATAACTAGAATAAATTTAGATGCCATCTGGTAAAAGTTTCTCATTTTACATGTTAAGAAAACATTCCACTCAATAGGGAGAGAGAAAGTGTTCAAGGTATACAGTAAATGGTCAAAGTAGAATCTTGATTCAGATCTTTGGACTTTTTGTGCAGCTTTGGGTTCTTTAGAATGTACTAAATGTTTTGTTTCCAACACTGAACATTATGCTTTTAAATGAATAATGGAATCAACTCTGGTAGACCAAAAAAAAATTTTTTTTTAATCTATAAAGAAAACTTTTAGAAATAAAACATCCAGAGAGTAAATGTTTTACTAATTGTTAAATCTAATGCTTTCCCAGCCCAAATCAGTTTGAGTCTAAATAATGTTTCAAGACTTTGTAGTGCAGCATTAGGATATAATGCCTAATTTTCTAGTGTTCAAGTCAAACAAGAGATCAATGCACAGTCGTCCTTAATTTTTTTAAAAATAGGGCTACTCTCGCAGATATCAAAATCTGTTCTATTTACTGAACCTATACAATATTGTAAAGTAAAAAAAAATAATAAAAAAATTCTCTAAAGAATGTGGAATTAAGGCTGCTTTCTGAAAACTAAGTGACCTAATTAATACATAATAAGTCAGAATAAAGATATTCAGCGTTAGCTTTAAGAAACAGTGACTCTCACAGTCAAAACCAGACATGACACTGAACTATTCTGAAGTCAATAATCTGTTTAAAGAATGAATGTCATTCAGGAGAAAGGTTAGTCAGTAGAGGAAAGAGAGGGAAAAACAGTTAGGGATGCGGATGCATGCAAAGAAAGAAGTCACAGTGGTGCTTAGAGAAGAGAATGTTTTAATTTTTAAAACTCTCTCTTTTTTTTAAGAATAGATAAGTTCTACTTTCTTAGCGAATTTCAGTTATACAGTACGGTGCTATCAACCACAGTTAACGTGTTATTATACATTAGATCCTCAGACCTTATTTTTCTTACAAATGAAAGTTTTTCCCCTCTCACCAACCTCTCCTTTTCACCACCCCATCCCCAGCTCCTGGCAACTACTTTCTACTGTTTCTGTGACTTCATTTTTTATTTAAGATTCTACATTTAAGCAGTACCATGTGGTATTTCACTTAGCATAAATGTTCTCCAAGTTTGTCCATGTTGCTTTAAATGACAGGATTTCTTTCTTTTTTTAAGAGGGAATAATGTTCCCTTGTATACATGTAGCCCAGTTTCTTTATCCATTCATCTTTTCATGGACATTTAGGTTGTTCCCATAGCTTGGATATTGCAATAATGCTGCAGTGAATGTGAGAATGCCGCTATCTCTTTGATAAGATGACTTCATATCTTTGAGTGTATACCTACAGGTGAAACTGCTGAATCATATGGTAGTTCTATTTTTAATTTCTGGGAGAACCTCTATACTCTTTTCCATAGTGACTACCAGTTTACATCCCCACCACCAGTACACAGAAGTTCCCTTTCCCCACATCCCCACCAGTATTAGGTGTCTCTTGATTTTTCAGTAGTAGCTATCCTAATATCTCATTGTGGCTTTAATTTGCATTTCCCTGCTGATTAGTCACCCACTCCAGTGTTCTTCCCTGGAGAATCCCAGGAATAGGGGAGCCTCGTGGGCTGCCGTCTATGGGGTCACGCAGAGTCGGACACAACTGAAGTGACTTAGCAGTAGCAGCAGCAGCAGCTGATTAGTCATGTTGAACACCTGTTCATGTACCTATTGGCCATTAATATATCTTCTTTGGAAAAATGTCTGTTTAGATACATTGCTCCTTTAAAAGGATTTAATTTAAAATCAGATGATGATGATCCTCTTCTAATGAGTTATATAAGCTTCTTGTGTATTCTGGATATTAACTCCTTACCATATATGTATTTGCAAATATTTGTTCCCATTCCATGGGATGATCTTTCATTTTGTTGATAATTTCCTTTGGTGTATAGAAGCTTTTTAGATTGATGCAATCCCATTTTTAACCTTTGCTTTTGTTGCCTTTGCTTCTGATGTCAAATCTTTTTCAAATGTCAAGGTATTCCCACTTGTATTTTCTTATAGAAGTTTTAGAAATTCAGGTCTTACATTCAAGTCTTTAATTCATTTTGAATTGGTGTTTGTATATGGTATAGGATAACGGTCCAGTTTCATTCTTTTGCATGTGATTATTTTTCCCAGTACCATTTATTGAAGAGACTACACTTTCCTCATTGTATATTCTTGAGTTCTTTATAAAAAAAATAATTGACCATATATATGTGGTTCTATTTCTGGGCTTTCTATTCTTTTCCATTGATCTGTCTATTTCCGGGCCAGTATCGTACCATATTGATCACAATAGTTTGTAATGTAGATTGAAATCTGAAAGTGTGATATCTCAAACTTTGTCCTTCTTCACAAGATGGCTTTGGCTTTTTGGGGTCGTTCATTATTCCATACAAATTTTAGAATTGTTTGTTTGATTTCAGTGAGAAAAATACCTTTGGATTTGATAGGGATTACATTGAATATCTTGATTGTTTTGAGTAAAGGGATATTTTAACAATGTTTAACTATTTTAATCCTTCCAATCCATGAATATGGAATACCTTTCTATTTATTTGTGCCTTTTCCAATTCCCTTCATTAGTGTCATAATTTTCAGTGAATAAATCTTTCACCTACCTGCTTAAATTTATTTCTAAATAAAAATATATATATATTAGATGAGATTTCTTTCTTGACTTCTCTCTCTGATAGTTTGTTGTTGGTATATAGAAATGCTACTGATTAATTCTCTTGATTTTATATCCTATAATTTAACTGAATTCTTTTATTCAACATTTTTTAAAATAAAGTCATTAGGGTTTTCTGTATAAAATATTATATTATCTGCAAAGAAAGACAGTTTTACTTCTTCTTTCCCAATTTGGAGGCCTTTTATTTATTTCTCTAGCCTAATTTCTCTGTCTAGCCCTTTATATAGTATGTTAAATAAAAGTAATGAGAGTGGGAATTCTTGTCTTAGAAGAAAATTTTCAGTTTAGCCACTGAGTTTGATGTTAGCTGTGGGCTTGTCATGTATGGCTTTTATTCTGTTGAGGTACATTCCTTCTGTACCCAGGGTTGGTGAGAGTTTTTAACCATTAGAGGACATTGAATTTTGTCACATACATTTTCTGTATCTATTGAGATGATCAGATGATTCTTATCCTTCCTTTTTTTTATGTTGGGTATTACATTAATTGATTTGTGGGTATTGAGCCATCCTTGTGTTCCTGGAATATATTTCCCTTGATTATGTGTATATTGTATATTTTTATGTCTTGTTCTAATATATTGTTGAATTTTGTTTGCTGATTTATTGTGTTAACTATTTTTGTCTCTGTGTTTCTCAGAGATATTGATCTGTAATTTTTCTTTTTTTGTTGTGGTTATATCTATCATTAGTATTAGGGTAATTCTGGCCTCTTAAAATGGGTTTAAAAGTGTTCCCTCCTCCTTTGAGAGGGTAACAGGCAGGAAAGCCAGGGTCTCCAAATGGAGGAAATAGGCTGCAAGTGTCACATTTTTTATTTCTCTCTTAAGCAGCAGGAGGAAACAAACTAGTGTTATATTATTTTTCCCCTTCTCTATACAAATTTAAAAAGAGATTTCTCTTAAAATTCTGTGTTGCAATAATGACACCTGGTTCCACCTGAACTTAACTTTTCTCAAACCTTGAGCTAACCAATGCATTTTTCTTATGCAAATGTTTGTCTTAAGCTATGTTAATGTACTATGTATTTACCCTAGACTCCGTCTTCAAGTCAGTTACGCCTGACTTGAACTTGACAAACCAGAATGTTATCCTCATACATTGTCCTAATCTATGTTAAGGAAACTATATATTTGTATGGAATTTTGTCTTTCTTCAAGATTCATGTCAATTGTTTTATGGCTGAGGACGACTCACCTGGTGCCAATGTTATTTCAATGCGTGTTGTTGGTGAGGGGCCTGGTGCCATTCTCTTGAGTTTTGAGACATTTCCTTTATCTAATTAGCAAACTGCTAGCAGCTATATAATATCTGGCTAAAGAGTAGCAGAGGGGCACTCTTTCTGCCCCCTTCTGATATCTATGTCAGATGCTTTCTCTATCTCTTTTATACTTTAATAAAACTTTATCACACAAAAGCTCTGAGTGATCAAGTCTCGTCTCTGGGCCCAGATTGAATTCTTCTCCTCTGGAGGCCAAGAATCCCGACATCTTTTGTGGTTCAGCAACAACTTTTCATCTTTATTTTTAGAAGAGTTTGAGAAGGATTGGTACTAATTCTTCATTAAATATTTGGTAGAATCAAACTGTGGAGCCATCTGGTCCTTGTTTATGTTGTTCAGTCACTAAGTTGTGTCTGACTTTTAACATCCCCATGGACTGTAGCATGCCAGCCTTCCCTGTCCTACACTATCTCCCAGAGTTTGCTCAGATCTCATGTCCATTGAGTTGGTGATGCCATCCACACATCTCATCCTCTGTTGCCCCCTTCTCTTCCTGCCTTCTGGTCCTGGACTTTTTCTTGTGGAGTTTGACTTTAGTTATGCAGTCTCCTTACTTGATATTGGTCTGTTCATATTTTCTATTTCTTCCTGATTCATATTGATTGGTTTCATGTTTTTATAAATTTACCCACTTTTCTAGGTTATCCAGTTTGTTGGAAAGTAATTGTTTATAGTAGTTTCTTAAGATTTTATGTATTTCTGTAGTATCACTTGTAATATTGCCTCTTTCATCTTGGACTTAATTTATTTGATTCTTCTCTCTCTTTTTCTTAGTCTAGCTAAAGTTTTGTCAATTTTATTTATATTTTCAGAAACCCAACTCTTAGTTATGTTGATCTTTTCTGTTGTTTTTCTGTTCTCTATTTCATTTCAAAGATCCATTCTGATCTTTGTTATTTATTTTTTCTTTGGACTGATTTGGTTTGTTCTTTTTCAAGTTCCTGATGTTTAAAGTTAGGTGTTTTTTTTTTTTTTTTCTATATGAGATTTTCTTATTTCTTGATGTAAATGTTAACTGTAAAGTTTATGTAGCTATAAACTTCCCTCTTAGAACTGCTTTTACTCTGTCTTTTGCTATATTATATCAGAGAAAATAGATTTTTAAGCCAAATGCTGTAACAAAAGACCAAAAGGTAATTATATGATGATAAAGAAGTATGTAACAATTGTGTATACAATATACAAAGGCTATAACAATTGTAAATACTTATGAACCAAATATATGAGGCTCTAAGTATATATAGCAAATACTGACAGTTCTGAGGGGAGACATAAATAAAATAGTGATACAGTAGTAGCATGGGATTTCAGTCCTCTACTTTCACCAATAGATAGAATATCTAGATAGAATATCAACATGGAAGCATTGGACTTAAACTACACATTCAAATGGATAGATCTAACAGGATTATATAAAACATTCCATCCAACAGCAGAATATACATTTTTCTCAATTTCACATGGAGTATTCTTTGAAATGGGTCACATCTTAGGCCACAAAGCAAGTCAGTAATTTTAAGAAGATTGAAATCAAACAAGCATCCTTTCTTAACACAAGTATATGAAAGTAGAAATTAACCACAGGAAGACAACTAGAAAATCCACAAATATGTGGGCATTAATCAAAATGCTCCTGAACAACCAATGAGTCAATAAACAAATCAAGACAAAAATTAAGGAGAAAAAAAAAAAAACACCTTGAGATAAATGAAAATGAAAATCCAACATGCCAAAACTCACAGAAGAATCCTCTGACCTGAAGGCATGGTCTGTCTTATTTGGGTATCCAAAATAATCCTACTTTAAGCAGGAATAGTTTAGATTACCTCATGTCATTTAACATTTGAATTTTATGTCCCACTTCCCATGCTCTAATCTGTGGTCATCAGGTCATCTGCAATGTATATTTTGACTTCCCAGAAGCACACTCATGTTGACAGTATTCTGCCAAGAAGAAGTTTGTTTCTGGTTCTATTAGTTTAATATTCTGAAAGTTTGGATTAAAGTACCATTTTGATTTTGTATCTCAGCCTCTAGCATATTTAGGTACAGACTCTGTTTCCATAAATTTGATAAGCACCCGGGGAGATGAACATCTGTAAATCTGCAGAGAAGACATGGTAGAAAGAAACTTCCTTGTGGGGGATAAATAATGGCAAGATGTCAGATGTTATTGAGTTAGCCAATGAGGCGTTTCATCTGTGGAAGGACTCTGGGATCAGGAATATTTGAAATTCAGCTTTAAAATTTTCTTACCTGTAGTGTAATTAATTTACATGGCTTTATGATTTTCAATATGGAAGCTTATGAAGATATACATTGGAAAGAAAGGAATATATTTTGTTCATCTCTGTAGCAAAATTAAACTCAGCTACAGAAAAGCCATGAATTAGTTGTGAATATGAGAAGGAGCCAAGAGAGTAGCCCAGAGCTCTGCAATGGCCCTAAATCATCAGATGTGGATTTGCGAAGGATCAAAGCACAAGAGTGAGTGCCCTTTCATCCTCAATAAGAATGTGCAGTGCACAGAAGCATTAGATATATTGTTTTCATTATTCTATTTGTGCAATAACTGTCTTTGAGGAACTAAGTTGAATAGAGAGTCGTATAGTTTTTTTTAAACGTCAGGTAACATTTATGTTTTACTTAAAAATGCAGTTTCTTGTAGGAAAAAACATACTTATATAGTTAAAATAGAAGCCCGGATGATTTTTTTCCTCAAGGGTGTCATTTGAGGTGTGGAAAAAATATTAGCCTGACATTGGTGATCATCTTCTTTCACTACCTGGCTCAAATGAATATGTTTTAAGCTTAGATTTTAGGACAAGAAATACATAGCTATGAAAAATTATATCATCATTTTCACTGGGATAATCTCCAGTGACTTTTGATAATGATAGAGTCTGACAGAGTATTTCTATCTAAACACTTTTTTGTGAAGTAATATAGTATAGAATCTCACTATCATTCTCCCACTAAGCAAGATTTAAGGGTCTGGTGAGTGTTTCCCCTTGGACAGTGTTAGAAGTTGCACATTTGTAATCAAATGAGGTGCATTCTTCTTTACTCAGTTCAGAAAAGAAGAATGTGAACCTCTTTCTATTTGCTCACCACAGATGAAATCAGGCATTCTACTATTCCCTTAATAACGTATAGACAGGGCCATGTCATAGATTGTGAGAAAGTGTTTGATATATTAATAGAAGCATAGGCTTTAGCACTATTTCTCTGAAAATTTAATGTACTTAATGTGGAATTCAATAGTGTGCCTAAACTAAACAGAGCAGTAAATTAAAATTGTATACCTTCATTTTGGTTTAAGAAAATAAAAGAATTATTGGTAGAGCATAGAATGTAGATTATTCATAGGACTGGCAGAAATTATTAGTTTTAGATAGATGACACTCTTACTTAAAAGAATGTATAGTTAACATAAGGCATAATTTGTGAGCTTAAATATATAGCAAGAGAAGGATGGTATGGAGAGGGAGAAGGGAGAGGGGTTCAGGATGGGGAATACGTGTATACCTGTGGTGGATTCATGTTGATGTATGGCAAAACCAATACAATATTGTAAAGTAAAAAAAAAAAAAAAGAAAGGTTAGAAATATCATTTTGTCTGTATCACTTACTTGGAGGAGGAAAATTCTACAAAAAAAAGACAACAACTGGAATTAGAGAACAGAGATTCTATAGGGAAAACATAGATTAAAGTTTGCAGAAGAAATTTAAGGGGATAACTAGTGCACCTCACAAAAAATTCTCAAATAATAAATGAGAAGATGCAGTTGAGGGATTTAACTGTGTGGGCTGGCCTTAATGCCATAAACATCTAGGAAACTAAAGGAAGTACATGAAACATTGATTTAATACATAGAGAAACAAACAGTACACAATTTTGATCTCTGAAAGAAGAGAAATAAGCATAGTGAATCCTATGCACCATGGCTTTCTGACCAAAGGAAATGTCTAGGCTTCAATATAGGGGTGAGTAGCCACAGAGACTGGGACTCAAAGACAGAGACCATAGCTCAGGGATGTCAAGGTGGTTGGGACTCGGGGGGCAGAATGTTAGGGAATTGGGATTAACAGAGAAAGAGAGAGAGAGAACTCCAAGACTCAGTGAAGTGACTGTCAGTTCTTCATGCAGGAGAAATTCCCACAAGATCAAGCAAAGAACAACTGTGAAAAAACCATAACTCAAAAGTACCTGAGATATCTTTGTTCCTACTAGTCACAGTGAACATTTGATAGAGAATCTATCAAAATCTCACACTTTTATTAGTGGGGGGCAAACTTACTATAGAGTAAAGTTTACTCTAGAACCATACTAACAGCTTAAAAAACAAAGCTTCAAAAGATGAAGCTGATTTGCAAGAACTCTGAAGGGTCTGTGTGAAATTTCATGCTACGTATATGTTCACATGTTAGCCTGCCATAGTTTGATGGAAACTGGGCAAGAGACCCAAGTATATTGGATGTGAGACAGAATACAGTATATTATCTACAGAGATGATGCTAATAGTAAGCAGTGGTCATGTATTTTTGTGTTTGTTTTCTGAATCTCAGTTCCCATTGGCAATGCAAAGAATAGTGTTGTAATCGTGGGTTTTGTTAGAGGAGAGGAATCCAGATCTCTAGGAACCTGAATCTTAATAGAAAAGTAAGCTTGCCTATCCTTCTGAGGGAGACATTAACTGTATTATAGTAGACAGTGAAGACACTTGGCATTTGCTCTGAAGGGAGGCAACATCTCTATCTTCCCAAGATTGATCGCTATTAGAATATCTTGGAAAAAATAGTACAAAACCAGGAGAAATTTGTCAGTTTCTCAAAAGATCTGTAGAATCCCATGGAGAATTGTGTCCCAACAGTATTTGCCATTGTTTCTATGCCGTTTTGTTGTCTGGTAAATTTTCCCATGAGTAAGCCACTGTCTTAGCCACTCTGATTAATGTAACTGGCAGTGTCTGGGACCAGACATATCCTATTTATTTCATGTAGCATTTAATTAAGGCCAATATCAATAGGATTTCAAGCAGGAGGATAAGGCCAATCTGTAGTTTTGACCTCAACCATGCCCCACACCAGCTAAACTAATACCCATAACCCAACATTAGGAAGAAGCTTGAAACAACCTAGCTCATAGAAAATATCATGGGATACATTAGAAAATATTTGGAATTTAATGATAAAGAAACAAAATATACAACCATGGAATACAGTGAAAGTAGTGTCTGGACAGAGATTTATAGTTTTAAATGCTTATATTGGAAGATAATTAAGATCTAAAACCGATGCTTTAACTGTCTACCATAAAAAGTTCAAAAAATAACAAATTAAACCAAAAATATATAGAAGAAAGGAAAAAAAAGAGAGAAATCAACAAAATAGACTGAAAGAATAACTGAAGAAACATAGAGTGTTTATGAATTATAAAGATCAATATTGTTAAATATAAATTCCACCAAAGTTGAATCTTTACAGAGTTTAATTTTATTTAAATTAATGAGTAAATTCTAAAAGTTATATGAAAATTAAAAACATCTTTGTGTGGTTGCTAAAATAATTTTGAAGAGAGTTGGAAGATTTATATGCATGATTTTAAGATGTACTAATTTTCAAATAGTGATATCTCTCTCTCTTGCCAAGTAGAATAGAGCCCTCGAGACTTTTGGGGTGATGGGATTATTCTTTGTTGTGATGGTAGTTATATGGATATATGAATATGTGTGTGTGCGTGCATGTGTGTGTTCTATGTGCTAAATTGCTTCAGTTGTGTCTGATGCTGCGAGCCCCTCAGGCTCCTCTGTCCATGGCTTTCTCCAGGCAAGAATACTGGATTGGGTTTCCATCCTCTCCTGCAGGAAGATCTTCTTGATCCAGGGATCGAAACAACATTTCTTAAGTCTCCAGCATTGGCAGACAGGTTCTTTACCACTAGGGCTGCCTGGGAAGTCCCATGTACATGCGTGCGCGTGCGTTGGTAGTTATATGGATATATGAATATGTGTGTGTACGTGCATGTGTGTGTTCTATGTGCTAAATTGCTTCAGTTGTGTCTGATGCTGCGAGCCCCTCAGGCTCCTCTGTCCATGGCTTTCTCCAGGCAAGAATACTGGATTGGGTTTCCATCCTCTCCTGCAGGAAGATCTTCTTGATCCAGGGATCGAAACAACATTTCTTAAGTCTCCAGCATTGGCAGACAGATTCTTTACCACTAGGGCTGCCTGGGAAGTACCATGTACATGCGTGCGCGCACGCACGCGCGCGCGCGCACACACACACACACGTACATACACATGTGTGTGCACATGTATACACACATGTGTATACGTGTGTATATACATATATACTTTTAAAGACACTACTTGTATACTTAGAAAGGATGCCTTTTAATTATATATACATTTTATCTCTATATTTTTTTGTTCAGTCACTAAGTCGTGTCTGACTCTTTGTGACCCCATGGACTGCAGCACGCCAGGCTTCCCTGTCCTTCACCACCTCCTGGAGCTTGCTCAAACTCATATCCATTGAGTCAGTGATGCCATCCAACCATCTTGTCCTCTGCCTTAAAAAATCTGTAAAAAGAGTGAACGAAGAAATCTGGGGTTAAAATGGTTAGCTTGTCTTGAACTATTAAAACTATAAGTAGAATTGAACTTTTCACTCATTTGAATTTAGAGTCAGTCAATATTCAATTTGTTTAAGGCAATATGAGAATAGGTCGTGTGTCACTTCTTGTTGGAAAATTAAAACAGATAAAATGATTCCCTAAGCTCTCTTTCCCTCTGACGATATTTGGGATGGTGATTTCTTTATTAGCACAGATTTCTGAGTGACCTGGGTTAAGGAGAGGCTGCCTGTTGATGCAGGATAGATGTGTAATGCAGCTTGGTTGTTTTAAACTACTAAGATTTTGTTTTTATTCTAATTTTGGGTTGTTTTTGCTTTTGTAGGTTAAAAATAGCCTACCTGGACCTACACAAAATTTTTTCCTTATATAAATGTGCCTGGCTTAATTATAGTCTTACTGTGTGTATGAGCCCATAATTTCCTAAGGAAATGCAGTCTATTTATATAGCTTTGTCCATGATTTCTATTCTTAGGTATGCCTGTTGGTTTCTTTCTGTTTTAATACTACACCCTCTAATGCGTATATTCATCGAGACAGACAAAAAGATGTTGTGAGGGCAAACTACCTCATCAGCCAGAGAGTATCTTCATTGCAACTAAGTCCTTCTTAATATTCAGCTGAAGAAAAGTCACATAAATAAATTAAATTCTCAGTGTCATATAACTACCACTGTTTAAAGAAAGTGAAAGTGCTAGTCACTAAGTCGTGTCCGACTCTCTGCAGGCCCACCTGGTTCCTCTGTCCATGGAATTCTCCAGGCAAGAATACTGGAATGGGTTGCCATTTCCTTCTGAAGGGGCTCTTCCCATCCCAAGGATTGAATCTGGGTCTCCTGCATTGCAGACATGTTCTTTACCATCTGAACCACCAGGGAAGCCTTTAATGGTGACTCATTCCAGTATTCTTGCCTGGAAAATTCCAGGGACAGAGAAGCCTGATGGGCTACAGTTCAGGGGCCCGCAAAGAGTCGGACACAACCGAGCACAGCAACAAATCACTGTTTATACATTCTTTAATTATTGAACAAATTTTTTTAAGTTACTTATTTAACATTTTAAGGGACGTTCATTGTTAAAATTATTCATAGATTCATTGGGATGACACCAGATTTAGAAGAAGGAAAAAACAGTAAATTTAAGATTCACAAGAATTCAATATAAGAAAATGTGCAATATTTACAACAGAATGACATGTTACATTTCTCTTTCCAAAGGCCAGGAGTTATGGACTTTTGGTTAAGTGACTGGAAAACACAGCAGTTGAGAACATGGTCTCCCAAGGCAGGCTCCTTCAGGTTAAATCCCAGTTCTACTATTTACTCATTACTTACCCTTTTAAATTTGATTAGCATCTCTTTCCCTCAGTTTTTTTTCAAGCTTAAAAAAAAGACAAAAATTATTCTCTATATCATATCGTTGCTTTGATGAATGGATTCCCTGGTAGCTCAGTTGGTAAAGAAGAGTTGGCAGGAGACCCCAGTTCGATTCCTGGGTTGAGAAGATCATCTGCTGGAGAAGGAATAGGCTACCCACTCCAGTATTCTTGGGTTTCCCTTGTGGCTCAGCTGGTAAAGAATCTGCCTGCAATGAGGGAGACCTGGGTTCAGTCCCTGGGTTGGGAAGATCTCCTGGAGAAGGGAACAGCTACCCACTCCAGTATTCTGGCCAGGAGAATTCCATAGACTGTATAGTCCATTGGGTCACAAAGAGCTGGACGCTACTGAGGACTTTCACTTTTCAACATCTCTTTCCCTCAATTTTTTTCAAGCTTGAAAAAGACATAAAATTGTTCTCTACATCATATTGTTGCTTTGATGATTGAAATGAGTCAACAGAGAAACTGGAACAATGCCTGCTATCAAGTATTATTTTTGTTCTCTTACATTCCTGCCAATGTACATTTCAAGTGAGCGGCGCTCCGCTTAAACTTGCTTCCCCAGCACTGTGCACAGTTGCTTGGGGCTTCTCTGCATCAGCTGGCCAGCAGATTGGTAAAGAGTAGCCTCAGTCAATGCATATATGTTTGCCTTTAGAACTCTGCTGATGAAGTCTTTCTGAATGGATATGGAATTAGTTTATACCCTTTAAAAGACCAGTCTTTCATGTATATTAAACTAGAGGCTGATTAATATACTGAATATTCCATACATACACAAAACCAGCAGTTTCAGATCTGATAACATGTAAATCTATTTTCAGTCTATTTTCGATAAAATGTTTGTAAGTTTTGGGTAAGGTTGTACACTGGAGAGCATTGTTATTTCCTTTATAATGCCTAGGGGCAAACTGCCAGGAATAATAGATTTTGCTTTTATTAACTTTTGCTCAGTCTTTGATTCTGGGGATAGAAATTGTTATGGGCTAAGTTTAATTGGCTGAACATAAACTCTTGACAATCGATTTCCCTGTGGAAGCTGAATTGTAATAGCTACCTGAGAGTCAGGTTGTGCCTCTGTCTCTTAATTGTTAGTGATTTCCAGTGACACAAAGAGGGGTATTTTCTCTCTTTCCCTTAAAAACATTTTCCTTAATAAATCAATGGTGCTTAGTCATGTGTGACTGTTTGTGACCCAACCAAGCTCCTCTGTCCATGATATTTCCCAGGCAAGAATACTGGAGTGGGTTACCAATTCCTATTCCAGGGGATCCTTCTGACCCAGGGATTGAACCCGTGTATCTTGTGTCTCTTGCATTGGTAGGCGAATTCTTTACTGCTGTGTATCTCAGAAGCCCAAGTCAATACTATTTTTTACTTAACTAGACATTGTTTTAGTGAATGGAAGGAGGCGAATTTTCTTATACCTGACAATGCTTAGAAAGAGATATGAAATTACAACTGAGATG
Organism: Aepyceros melampus; assembly: GCA_006408695.1. Lineage (NCBI taxonomy): Eukaryota > Metazoa > Chordata > Mammalia > Artiodactyla > Bovidae > Aepyceros > Aepyceros melampus. The sequence continues at coordinate 141,292 of SJXQ01008115.1, forward strand.
CAGATGAAGAAAGTTGTGGAGAATACTCCATTAATACTCCAAATAATGCTCCAGTTCAGTTCAGTTCAGTTCAGTCGCTCAGTCATGTCCAGCCCTTTGCGACCCCATGAATCACAGCACACCAGGCCTCGCTGTCCATCACCAAATCCCAGAGTTCACTCAGACTCGCGTCCATCGAGTCAGTGGTGCCATCCAGCCATCTCATCCTCTGTCGTCCCCTTCTCCTCGGTGGCCAAAGGACTGGAGTTTCAGCTTTAACACCATTCCTTCCAAAGAAATCCCAGGGCTGATCTTCAGAATGGACTGGTTGGATCTCCTTGCAGTCCAAGGGACTCTCAAGAGTCTTCTCCAACACCACAGTTTAAAAGCATCAATTCTTTGGTGCTCAGCCTTCTTCACAGTCCAACATTCACATGCATATATGACCACAGGAAAAACCATAGCCTTGACTAGATGGACCTTAGTCGGCAAAGTAATGTCTTTGCTTTTGAATATGCTGTCTAGGTTGGTCATAACGTTTCTTCCAAGGAGTTAGCGTCTTTTAATTTCATGGCTGCAGTCACCATCTGCAGTGATTTTGGAGCCCAAAAAAATAAAGTCTGACACTGTTTCCACTGTTTCCCCATCTATTTCCCATGAAGTGATGGGATCGGATGCCATGATCTTCATTTTCTGAATGTTGAGCTTTAAGCCAACTTTTTCACTCTCCTCTTTCACTTTCAACAAGAGGCTTTTTAGTTCCTCTTCACTTTCTGCCATAAGGGTGGTGTCATCTGNTTTTCTTCCAAGGAGTAAGCGTCTTTTAATTTCATGGCTGCAGTCACCATCTGCAGTGATTTTGGAGCCCCCAAAAATAAAGTCTGACACTTTCTACTGTTTCCCCATCTATTTCCCATGAAGTGATGGGACCAGATGCCATGATCTTTGTTTTCTGAATGTTGAGCTTTAAGCCAACTTTTTCACTCTCCTCTTTCACTTTCAACAAGAGGCTTTTTAGCTCCTCTTCACTTTCTGCCATAAGGGTGGTGTCATCTGCATGTCTGAGGTTATTGATATTTCTCCTGGCAATCTTGATTCCAGCTTGTGTTTCTTCCAGTCCAGCGTTTCTCATGATGTACTCTGCATATTCCTTAGCAGGCATTATATTTTAGTATATGTAAAGGGGGTATATAAACCTCAGTTTTAGAAGAAATTTAAGGTGATTATGGAACACATGTTCGAAATATGTCCAACAGTAGAAAATACTACTCTGAAAATTTCAGCATTATCTGCCTGGGGTGTGGGGAGGCAGATAACAATAAGATCCAAAGGAGGATCTTATGATTTGACCACAAAATCAAAAAGTGGGTTAAAGAAAACAGCTGAAATTTGGAGTCATCCGTTCTATAGAAAGGTTCAGCTGAAAAATCAAATTACAGCAAAATCCACAGAGGTAAAGATTGACAGATTTGATTGCATAAAAAAATTTCCTTCCTGACAAATTTAAACAAAGTCTAAGCAAAGTTAGAACATAAGCTTCAGACTAGGAGAAAGTATTCACAACATATTTGATAATCCAAGAAGTTATATACAAAATATATAAAGAGCTTCTTTGATTGACTATCATCATTTGAAATTTACTATGTACCGGGAGATATTCTTGGTGTTTCACATACATTATCTCATACAATCTTCATGTGACTGTATGAAATAGCCATTCAATGAGGAAACTAGAACTTAGGTAAGGCAACATGCTTGTTAGCAAGTGGCAAGCAGGGTTTGAACCAGAATCCACATACTTTATTATTAACACTGTGATGTTTCTCAAGTCAATAAGAAAAAATTTATCATAAAAAGGAATCAAATATCACAAGTAGAAAATGCACACACACACACAAATCCAAAGAACCAACAAAATATAAAAATGATACTAATAAGCAAAAACACAAATTTAAATGGCAGTGAGTTATTGGCCCTCAGATTGTTGGAACTAGTCAGTGTTGCTAAGAAACCTGTACTCTTGGTGAGAATGGAAACTGCTACAACCTTCTTGGATGACAGCTTGGCATCCTCCAGTAATCTATGCTAACACACAGGATCAGTATGTCAGATCATACTTCATGCATCAGAGGTCTTATCCATATAGAGCTTTATTCATAATTTCAAGAACACAAGTGATCAAGGCACTGGCTAAGCAAGAAATCTGAAAAATCCTGCATACCTCCTGGACTTTACATTCCTACTTTGAACAATTCAGTTCAGTTCAGTTGCTCAGTCGTGTCCGACTCTTTGCGACCCCGTGAAAGCAAATATCATTAGTCTTATCAGCCAGGAGGTCATTTTCAGCACATTTGCAAGAAATTTATGTCTCACCTGTCTTTCTTTCCCAAAACCCCAGATACTTTAACTCCTTCCTCCCCACTCTCTTCAGATGAACTTTGAGGTGAGCAGACACATAAAAGGATGATCCTTACTATACTGAAAAGAGGAAAAATTGAGATCAAAAGGGAAGAAAATTGGAAATAGCAGGAAATCATGGCACACCCTTTCTATAAGAAGAAAAGGAAACCACGTATATGTATATTGATATAACTTTTCAGAACATCTTATGGGGGAAAAGGATATGCCCTGCAACTTGAAACTGTATATATAACATAAAATAGACAAATACCCAGATGAAAGTGGGGAAGGAACTGCACCAAATTTTATATGGAAAAGTGCAACGGAAAGAGGTTGGGAGTAGTTAGTGCAGGATGGAGAAATGCTTTGACTTTTGACTCTGTTTCTAGAATATTTGATTTATTTACAATGAAAATATTTTCATTTTGCTCATGTTCATGCACTTGTAAACACTTTAAAATTTAAAGTTAGAATGAAACTTTGAGTGGAAGACTGAGTAAAGACTACAGGGTATTGGATTGAGAAGGAAAAGGCACAATGAGACGGTTTGGTGGGGAAATGTTGAGGAAGGATATTTGTTACTACACAGATGGGGAAGAGTCAAAGGTGAGGGAAGACCTGAGGATAGAGGTAAAAAGGAATTTAAGAGATGGAGGAGGAGGAATTTGTGTAGCAGGATGAAGGGTGACAGAACCTAGATGACAAGCGGAGTTTAGACCCCATCCCAGCAGTCAGCATGTTCATGGGAACTTTGTGACTAAGTAATGAAGAATTGGAGCACCCAAACTACGCAGTCATGTAGGACTGTACATGACTTTGGAGTGATCTGTAGGCTTTACTCCTCTTTCATGAAATATGCTGGCTACTGGGAGCCATGTGAATGCTGAGGCAACTGCAATGTGGAAAATTCCACAACTGTTTCAACATGAAGCTGGAGCATGACTAACTATGGCAGAGTCTCTAAACCCTAACAATTTATATCATAAAAAGAGTCTGAACCCTAAAAGCATGTATGCCCCTCTCCCATTTTCAGGGACCACCAAGCAGGCCCTGCCACTACTTCTAACTCCTTCATTTTTTCTTGTTTTTACATAGGTTTTACAAAGATGTTTGTTTCATGGAATTTAAGCTGCTCATTTTGTCAGATGAAAAATTAGAGGTGAACAATAGCTTACATTTCTAAAACAGATAATCAGTTCTATTCCCCTAGTTCCATAAAAACAATGTAACGAGCAATTTATACATCTTGCTGGGGAATTCACATAATGCTCGTGAATTCCTGTTCCTTATGCTTCCTCTCCTCTCCAGTTACTCTAATCTGTTTTGATCACTGGCCACAGGAGTGGAGTGGCGTTGGGAGTCTATTGTTATTTGGTATGGTCATTTGTTTTATTGCTTGCCCTTTCAGTTCACTCCCATTTCTCCAAACACAGAATCAAAGTTTGAGGTTTAAGCCCTTAAACCTGTAGGAATCCCTGTCGGCTTTTTGCACAGGCATTACTCAGGTTCTGAATGGTAGTCTGGTGTGGAAGGTGCCCACAGACAACTATTCCCATAGAGACAGTTCAGTTCAGTCGCTCAGTCGTGTCCAACTCTTTGCGACCCCATGAATTGCAGCACGCCAGGCCTCCCTGTCCATCACCAACTCCCGGAGTTCACTCAGACTCACGTCCATTGAGTCCGTGATGCCATCCAGCCATCTCATCATCGGTCATCCCCTTCTCCTCCTGCCCCCAATCCCTCCCAGCATCAGAGTCTTTTCCAATGAGTCAGCTCTTCGCATGAGGTGGCCAAAGTACTGGAGCTTCAGTTTTAGTATCATTCCTTCCAAAGAAATCCCAGGGTTGATCTCCTTCAGAATGGACTGGTTGGATCTCCTTGCAGTCCAAGGGACTCTCAAGAGTCTTCTCCAATACCACAGTTCAAAAGCATCAATTCTTCTGCGCTCAGCCTTCTTCACAGCCCAACTCTCACATCCATACATGACCACAGGAAAACCCATAGACTTGACTAGATGGACCTTAGTCGGCAAAGTAATGTCTCTGCTTTTGAATATACTATCTAGGTTAGTCATAACTTTTCTTCCAAGGAGTAAGCGTCTTTTAAGAGACAGCAACCCAGAAGTGCTGGTCCTGCTCTCGCAAGGAATCACCTAGTGCTGCTGTTGCCATCTTGGCTGTGTCCACGGGCCCATGGAATTAGATCCTAGAAAGGCAGTTCCAACTCTAAATTGCTAAAACCTTTTGGTGGAGAGCCTAAGCTACTCCATCTGTAAAAGAACTCCATTTTGTAAAGTTCTGGCAAAAGAACTTTGGATATTAACCAACCTTGCCCCACTGCCCACAGCCAATCAGCCCTCACTCAGGTTACCCAACCTGAGCCCACCACCCTCAAGCCAATCAGCCCTCAGGCTAAATCTCCTGACTTTATGTACAGAAATTTGTGATCTACCTAGAAAGTAAAAACCAATCAGAAAACAACACACAACCCTATGGAGGAAGGTAACCAATCAGATGTCCTTCAGCCTGAAAATCCCCTTTTACCTGAATATTCCCTATGTAACAATGTAACCCAAAACTCGGGGCTCCTTCCTATAGCCACTGTGTCGGTGTCGGTGGTAGCCCCAGCTCGAGCCTGGTAATAAAAACTCTCTTGCTTTTGCATCGGATATCGGCTCCCTGGTGGTCATTGGGAGATTTCGCGACTTGGGCATAACATTGGCAATGGGCTGATTGCTTTAAAAATGGGGAGGAAATGGTAGATCCACTTTAAAGATCTTGCAAGTGGAGAATCTGCAAAGATTCCTATAAAAGTTAACTGAAAAAACTGATTGACATGGGTTACTAAGGACTAACTAGGAAAATGTCAGTAATCAGATCTCAGTAAAACCAGGACGATCAGTTTATAATTCCCTTAGTTTTTAGATTGTCACAAGTGTCGTTAATCAAACCAAAAAACTAAAATAAAAAATAAATGTGGGAGCCTTACGGATAAATGCAACCTCATCCGTGGCGATGGAGCAGATTGGTTACACTGGGGTTCCCGGGTGTGGAGAAAGTGCCCTGCGGGAGGCTGGCCTGAGGAAGGCAGCAGTCAGTGATGCTGAAGCCAACAGGGAGACATTGCTTCTCCATTGCCTGCTCCTGGCTGTTCCAAGAGGGAGTCTCAGTTTGGGTCTGTGTGCTTGGATTTCTATTCTTAACTGATGTCCCTAACAGAGAATCGGGGGACTCAGGTCACACACCCTTTATCTGGTAAACTGGCTCAGTCCCTCCCTGGGTTGTATTATTATTGTCTTACATATTGTATTAATACAATATAATCAATACAATATATTTTATTATATATTTCACAGTTGCCTCTCATTTACAGCAACTGCTAGTAGCTTTGCTTTTTTAGAGCTAACTCCTTTTTTGTTGAAAGCAGAGATAGGAGAGCCACCTGAGTTGCAGAATGGCTGCAGAAAGGATTTGTTCTTTTGCCTTGAGAGTCCAGGAAAATGGCTATTTGAATAGTCCCTTCTCTTTTAGTTTTGGGAGGTTTTTACACACCAGGAAAATGACATAGACTCTGCTGACACAGTAAGTGTGTCTTGTTAAAGCTGTTCAAGCGTTGAAGTCTCGGCTCCCTAGCAGGCCTTTGCATGGGTGGTGGTGGGACCATGCTTTTTCTGTAGTGTTTGGCTGGGATAGGGTGATTGTTGTCTAAAAGTTTTCTGTCTTGCTAGACTGTCTCTTTTCTGGTCCTTCAGGTAGAGAGAGAACTGGTTTTTCTTGGGCTTTTCTTGCTGCCATTGGCCTCTCTGGGTTGCCAGCTTCTCCAGCACCCAGTCCAGAATATATCACGCAAAAGTCCAGAAAACTCACCATCGTGTTGTTCTTTGGGTCTTGAGTTCTCTAGATGGGCTGCCCTTTTCTTTTCACCTCTCAGAGCCTTTTGGGGTTTGTTTTACATACAATGCCTATTGTATGTTTTACATACAATGGCTGTACTTACAGGGTGGAATAGGAAGAAATTTATCTACTCCATCTTGGTTCCACTGAGAGTTTTAGCAGTCTGTAATTTCCAGAGTTCTCAGGCACTTCAAGTGGGCTTTAATTATGTTAATTTAAACCATCCTTACTATTATGGAATAGCTTTTTTCTTTGATTAATTCTATTAAGAAGTATCCCAAAAAACTGATGAAGTTTTTAAATCACTTAGGCAATTTTGATAGATTCAAGTGAGTTTCAGTATCTTTCCATGTGTTTGTTAGTCCTATGCATTGCTTCATTTGTGAATTCCATATTTACAGTTTGCCCACATTTCAGTTATCCTTATTATTTGATTTGTAAATTTATATCTTGGGAGATTAATGTTTGTTTATATGTAGCTGCATCTGCACTCAATTCCTTTACTAACTGAGCATTCTTCAGCTACAAATTGAATATTCTAGTACCTACAACATAATCTATTGGGAGCATTAAGACAAGGCCTCAGACCAGTAAAAAGGCAAAGTAAATTCCTAATAAGTGGCAATGATTGTTTATTGTGGAATTAGCTGCCCAAGAAGGTCTAGACAGAGGCAGATATAAATCTGATTAGGCTAGCTACCTTCCCAACACCAAGATTTCTGTTCTTGTCAGGACAGAAGTTAGAAGTTGCTGGGAATTTAAAGATGTCTAGAAATTCTCTTGGCAACAAATAACATTTTACGGCATTTATTGAAGTTTTGTCATAGAGAAAATAATGGTAATGATACAGTTTTAGAACTGCCTCACTCAATATACATCTTTTTCTTATTTTTTTTTAAGACTTCCTTGAGAAGTTAAAACAACTTTTACTTCTATAAAAGCGGAAAATGGACTTAATCTGCTTTCTTCCACAAGTTAGATTTTCATGTGAGTGAAGTCATTTAAAAAATATGTACTTCACAAGATTCAGAGGTTTAGGTGTAGTAAATGAGGTTTAACAAATCAGGAGACTCCAGACTGGTAAGATGAAAACTTAGATGGCATAGTAATCTTATGGGATTACTTAGATGCTCCATATTACCTATTATTTTGCTCAGTTCTTGGAAATGTTATGAGCCCCCTGGGACTGATAGCCAAGTTTCAGTTTGCTTGACTCCACCTCCCACAGTGCATTTAAAATAACATTGTAGAGAGAACATCTTCCCATCTCCTAGTTACAAATTGTTGTGGAAATTTGTAATGTTATCTTAATATGAAGCCCCTAACAGTGCAGTGTAAGTCAAAGCTCAGTGTTAAAGCTGATGCGAAAGAGTCACCATAGCTTTAATTGTCCCAGCGAAATGAAAACATTGAGAAATGTAGGAAATCTTATATAAGAAATCTTCTGAGAATAAAAACCAAAGGATAAACTGATCAATCGTTTATCTACTTTTTGGCTAGTCTGTTGAGAAAGGAATAGAGTAATGGAAGCAAACACCTTGGCATAGAACACCAAGTTAGGAAAGAAAAGAAAGAAACTTAAGTGTAAACTACTTTTCTATAGCCTAATTTTATGCTTGCGTGCCCTGCTCAGTTGCTTTAGTCATGTCCAACTCTTTGTGACCCCATGGACTGTAGCCCACCAGGTTCCTCTGTCCATGGGATTCGCCAGGCAGGAATACCGGAGTGGGTTGCCATCCCTTCCTTTAGCAGATCTTCCCAACCCAGGATCAAACCCACTGTCTCCTTCATCTCCTGCATAGCATGTAGACTCTTTACCACTGAGCCACTGGGGATTTTTTTCAAACTACTTTTTTACACTGAGCCTCTGGCTTCCTGGTTTGTAAAGCGGAAACAAAATTCTGAAGGTTTTGTGATGTAAAAATCTTTTATGAAGCTTGACCTTAGGGTACGCAGCTTCAGCCCCTTAATGGAAACTTATTGATCCTTAACTGAGGTGATGATCACACGGATCATGGTGTGTGATACACAGTTGGTGCTCAATATATGTCTACCAAATGAATTGCATTAAACCAATTAAAATCGATTGCTAATTTTTAAAATTTATTTTTAATTGGAGGATAATTTGCTTTACAATACTGTGTCGGTTTCTGCCATACATATGAGTCAGCCATAGGAATGCATCTGTCCCCTCCCTCTTGAAGCTCCCTCCCACCTGCCACCCCTTTGGGTTGTCACAGAGCAACAGATTTGAGCTCCCTGTGTCATACAGCAAATTCCCACTGGCTGTCTGTTTTTTATAAGGTGATGTTTATGTTTCAAAGCTACCCTCTCAGTTCATCCCACCCTCTCCTCCCCCTACTGTGTCCTCAAGTCTGTTCTATGTCAGTGTCTCCACTGTTGCCCTGCAAATCGGTCTATCAGTACCATCTTTCTAGATTCCATATATATGCATTAATATACAATATTTGTTTTTCTCTTTCTGACTTACTTCACCTGTATAATAGGCTCTAGGTTCATCCACCTCACTAGAACTGACTCAAATGTGTTTCTTTTTATGGCCAAGTAATATTCCATTGTATATATGTACCACAACCTCTTTATCCATTCATATATGGTCTGGCATAAATCACACTTATATAATTCTCCTATAAAATTAGCAGGTAACATTAGGAGAGCTAAGGGTGTTCACACAGAATTCTAGCATGCAAAGTTTAAAAAATGTATTTTAGCAGTGGCCCAGAGTTTCTTTGGGGTAGCAAATGTCCTTGTTTTGGAAAATGCCTTGAAAGGTATGACAGACTGTAGTGATCCCCTCTTTATGTAGGGATGAAGCTCAAAGAATGGCATGTAGCTGCTCAGAATAAAGACTGCATTTCCCAGCTGCCCTGAAGGTTACAGTGAGTAACCTGTATATTAGTGAGACTGAGTTCTGGCCAATGAGATGTAAGTATAACGTTTGTTGCAGCTTTGGGGAATATTCTTCTGGAGACACTTGGCTTGTGTCCTTTGTACGTCAATGTTCCATCCTTCTTCTAGCTGCCAGCATCATACAGCTTGAGAGATAAAGCCAGACCCTAAGCTGCAGAGCCACCTGGGAGCAGAAAGGTGCTTCATCTGTTTGTAACAGTGGTAACTACTGTTATGATCTGAACCTCACTTCTTGTTGAGGCTTGGAATACATTTTCTCTTTTGCCCACAGTCTTTTCTTGAGATTCTCTCTTCAAACCTGCCTTCTGTCATTCCTCCTGCCCACCTGGCAGACAGTTTTCCATGGTTCTCTTGCATTTCTGTACAACTTGTACTTCCCTTGCAAGTTAGTTCTAGACTGTCTTCCCTCAGATGTTGTATAGTGGAAATCCTTGGAAGAAGAAGTATCTGCCTCTGGAGCAAAGAACAGGTTTGTTTACAATCTTGGAAGATAGACATAATGTCTTTCTTGAGCACAAAAGTCAGATGTACTGATCATTATAAAAGATGCCGTTTTCTTAAATGCAGGGTTCCTCTCCTGTAATGCACCCAGAGGATGCACAGGTGTCATCTGGCCCTCTTTGCATTGTCCTGCAGGAACTGGGGCTTAGGTAGCTGGCACAAATGCTATTACTCTGATTACTGTTAGTGCTGTAAGTAATACAGTCCTTTATCCATAACCCAGGGCTGTCTTCTGTCAGCACCCATGAATCTGTGGCTGGCTAACTGGTTAGGTTGAAAGTAGAATAAAAATCTCAGACCATTGGTCTGTCTGAGTTTGTCTGATCTGCTTTATGTTTCTAAATCCCAACCTGGGGTAAATACAGAGATGCAGGGAACAAAAAAACCAATCCAGGTTGTGAGAAGCAATGCTCATCAAGCACTGATTGAAGGACAGACATTTTTAAGGCTGCCTTTGGAACATGTGCTTCTGGCTCAAGCACTTGTACTAATTGTGTTTCCATTTCTGCCATCTGCCTATTTCGATGGGCATGATAAGAAAATGCAGTGGGAAATTTACTGTTGTATACTTTGTAGTGATATTTCAAGGATACATACTACAACATTATGCAGTGTCCTTTTTAGGAGAGCCCACGGGAGAAATTTGTCTCAGGTATTAGGAAAAGCTGCATTTCTGTTGAACAGCTGTGGTATGTTTGTCCTATGGACACTCTAAATCTTGTAACTGATTGTGTATCTCAGCACCTTGGAAGAATGGAGCCAAATTTGTGGTTCAGCTTTTAGAATTAATTGAGGTCAGAGAGTATGCATTTGATATACTAAGTTTATTCCAGGTTGTTTTCCTCAATCTTTCCTTCATTTATTTATTTTTATATTGTTGCAGTATGCCAGGTTTTCAATTTTTATTTTCAAATCTTAAAGGCCTGGAATTTCTACAAAGTTTGTTATAAGACCAGCACATCCTGTTTCCCTCCTTCTCTTCCCTCTGGCTCTTACATCCTATCTCTTCCTCTCCTGTGGGTTAAATCCTGGTTTTGTTGAAGCATCTGTGAAAGATGCTGGAAGGTACAGTCATGAGAACTAACTTGTCTGGTGTCATTGGTTTACCTCATACTTCACTGGTAATTAGACTAGTTATAGAATTCTAGGCTAAAAATATTTTTTCCTTAGATTTTGAGGACTTTGGTCCATTGGCTTCTAGTTTCCAGCAGTTCAGCTGTGAAGTCCAAAGCCATTCTGATTTGAATCCCTTGATGTGACTTGTTTTTTCTCTCTGGAAGCTTTGTTGGGTTTTCTCTCTATTTCCAGTTTTCTGAAATTTCAGGAAAGTGATGAGCCTTTGTGGACTCTTTTTCCATTCACTGTGCTGAGATTTTGTAATGTGAGAATTCATGTCTTTCAAATGAAGAGAATTTTTTTTCTTTTAATTTTTATTTTATATTGGTGTATAATTGATTAACAGTATTGTGTTAGTTTGAGGTATACAACAAAATGATTCAATTATATATATCTGTATACATGTATCTGTTCTTTTTCAAATTCTTTTCCCATTTAGGTTATTACAGAATGTTGAGCAGAGTTCCCTCAATAGAGGAATAAGAAGACCTTTATTGAAGATGACAACTCAAAGACATATTACTCTTCTAGGCTGTTGTTGCCACCACTGTGGCTGAAGCAAAAGTGAAGCACGTTGTTACTGTGTTAAAAGTTAAGATAACATCCATGGCCATTTCTTCCCAATCTCAGGTATCCCAACACACAGGCATCTACCAACAATATCTAAGTATTATTCGTTATCTCCACTTTTTGCTTGTGGAGGTGTCTCCTTCCTGGAAAATGTACACACAATCTTTGCACACATGCAAAGTTTTGAAAATCACTATCAAAATAAAATGATTTGAAATCATTTTATCAAAGTCAGTGTAGGCATAGACCATTAGTAAAATTCAGATATTTGCTGTAAACAATCTGTTGTTCAGATTCACTCTTCCCCTGGCCTTCAACATTTAACTTTTAAAATTTTCAAAAGTACAGAAAAATTGAAAGAATGTCACAATGGATTTTACTCATAACCCTACCAAGGAGATTCAACAGTTGTTAACATTTTGGGTTATCGCTACTCATATATATTAAAGCTAAATCTGTATCTAGATCTTTTTTTGTTTTGCTCCCCATTTGAGTGAGTTTGCAGACATCAGTTTTTTACTCTACATGTTCTATATTTCCAGACTGTGTTTTATGTGGTCATGAGAGGGCCAAAGGCACATTTCCTAAGTGTTTTTAGCCCAAGAATGTGTGGCTTGGAGGCAAGTCTTCAGCCTTGGTGTGGGTCAGATGAAGAAAGAATACAAAGAAGCAATGTTACAAAGTGAACTGCAAGGGTGTCTGTATTTTGTTGGCCCCAAATAGGGAAATGTTTCCTTTGTTCCTAAAATGTGCTGCCATTCATGGGGTCGCAACGACTGAGTGACTGAACTGAACTGAACTGAAACTAAACTAAATCAGTTCAAAAGCATCTGATCCTTAATGTTGACTCATATATTTCTGGAAAGATTTTGTTTAGGCAGGTGACAAACTTGTTCTGGTTTGTCTGAAACTTCCTTGGTTTTAGCGTTAAAATACTAGGAAAGCTTTGTGGTGACCTAAATGGGAAGAAAATCCAAGAAAGAGGGATGTATGTATATGTGCGACTAATTCATTTTGCTCTATGGAAGAAACTAACATAATATTGCAACTATACTCCAATTAAAAAAAAAAAAAATCCTGGGAGAGCCCTCTGTCCCAGACAAAACCAGGTGGCCAGTTACCATACTTAAAATAATTTTCTGACTTCACGTCCCTACTAAAAAGAGTTGGCATTTTTTTCCTTCATTTACTTAACAAACCCTTACTGGACAGCCATTGGAGTAGGCCCCGGGCTAGATCTGGCCATGTGTTGTTGACTCTGAAATGGTCTTTGCTCTGCCAGGATTTGACACTGTCCACGGGGTTGCAAAGAGTCGGACTCGCCTGAGCGACTTCACTCACTCACTCACCCACTCACTCACTGTATTGCTGACTCAGTGGTTAAGAATCTGTCAGGGGGAGTGTGTAATTTCTCGGTTCTGTCTTATCACAACAAAAATTTGAAGTGAGGGACGGACCAGTGTTACAGCTTTGTATCACAGCTCAGTTTTATTTAGAAAGCAAAGGAAAATACATCCTTGAGGCATGACAGCGGGCCAAAACAAAAGACGCAAAGGGAAGAGAAGCCCCCCGGTCCAATTATATATTTTTTCTCCTCCCCCTGGGCCTGCCCTATGTAAATTGGGCTAGCCAGCGGTGCTGTTTGTTTCACCCGAGATCCTCACTCCAGTCCTCATACCTTCCTTTGTTCTATTTTTGCGGGGTTTTCCCTTCCTTGTGTTTTAGCCACGGTCATTTTGGACTCCTTTTTCCTATTCTAACTACCTAACATTTTGACCTCAAGAGATTGGAGGCCCAGTTCTTTGGTAATAGGGGCATCAAGGTCTCTCTGGCTACTTCCTGATGAACTGGGATGGTGAGGGGCATTGGGCCTCCCCTTTTGCTAGTCTCAAGATGCAGAGTCCTTATAGCAGTGTCCATCTAAGGGTGAGTGATATTTTCTGTGGTTGGCTGTAGTTTTATATATCATTGAACTGGCACTGCATGGTGTAGCTTGTTGACTAGGGCAGAGACAAAACAGATTAGACAATTGGTCATACAGGGAGCAATCATAAGCANCCCCCCCCGCCACCGCCCCCCCCACCTTCCAACTCAATTTTGGCTCCTCTTTTTATTTGCTTTTTCTCCTTTCCCTGAGTCTGCCCTATGTAAATTGGGCTAGCCAGGAGGGCTGTTTGTTTTACCTGAGGCTTTCACTCCGGTCCTGGGACCTTCCTTTGTTCTATTTTCATGGGCTTTTCCCTTCTTTGTCTTTTAGCCACAGCCATTCTGGACTTCTTTTTCCTATTCTACTGCTGCTACTGCTAAGTCACTTCAGTCGTGTCTGACTCTGTGTGACCCCACAGACAGCAGCCCACCAGGCTCCCCCGTCCCTGGGATTCCCCAGGCAATAATACTGGAGTGGGTTGCCATTTCCTTCTCCAATGCATGAAAGTGAAAAGTGAAAGTCAAGTTGCTTAGTCGTGTCAGACTCTTAGTGACCCCATGGACTGCAGCCTGCTAGACTCCTCTGTCCATGGGATTTTCCAGGCAAGAGTACTGGAGTAGGGTGCCATTGCCTTCTCCAATGCATGAAAGTGAAAAATGAAAGGGAAGTCACTCACTCGTGTCTGACTCTTCGCGACCCCATGGACTGCAGCCTACCAGGCTCCTCCATCCATGGGATTTTCCAGGCAAGAGTACTGGAGTGGGGTGCCGTTGCCTTTTCCATTTCCTATTTTAACTACCTAACAAATCCACCTGCCAGTGCAGGAGATGCATGTGATGAGCAGTTCGATCGTGGGTGGGGAAGATCCCCTGGAGAAGGAAATGGCAACCCATCCAGTATTCTTGTCTAGAAAATTCCCTGGACAAAGAAGCCTGGTGGGCTAGATTCCATGGGGTTGCAAAGAGTAGAACATAACTGAGCGACTATTACTATAACACTATTGTGTTTGCCATGGGTAGTTAAAGACAAATCTTTGCGTTTTGAAAGTGAAATTTCTTTTCTATTTTAGTGTTGCAGGTAGAAGAAAGTAACCATGAGAATGGTTTTACAGAGAGAATAATCTGGATAGTTCAACACACTTTGTGCAATTGGAGGGGGATTTAGCTGTTTTAACTTTACATTTCCATTCATGGTTCCCTAACACAGAAAAGTTAGTGAGGAAGATAAACTTGCGGCCACAATCTCTTGTTGTCTCCTGAAAGCCTTCAAGATATTAAGTTACTCAGTGCCCTTTGGAGTAAAAGCAGAAGGTTTTCAACAACCCAACAGTCCATTTGTGGAAGAAAAAAAGAAAGAAAAAAGCTGATGGCAGATTCCTGGCAGGTTGTGCTTATGGCTTAGAATCAGTGTCTCTGTCCCTGAAGAAGGTGACAGTATCACAAGTGCCAGATTCTAGGCTTTATAGCCTGGTAGCTTTGAGCTTCTTTACTAAAGGGTTGAGAAATGGAATATTTTCTGCCATATCAGTAAACAAAGATGTCACAGTCATCTGCAATTGCAGCCCTCCAATGTGAGCTGGTGAGCCCTGACAAAATGCAGGAAAGAAAAAAAATACCTACCATTGAGTAGCTATCAGACTGTAGCCACTCCCTATGTTCAGACCTGAGGAAACTTCAGTTCAGTTCAGTCGCTCAGTCGTGTCCGAATCTTTGCGACCCCATGAATCTCAGTACGCCAGGCCTCCCTGTCCATCACCAACTCCTGGAGTTCACTCATCACGTCCATTGAGTCCGTGATGCCATCCAGCCATCTCATCCTCAGTCGTCCCCTTCTCTTCCTGCCGCTAATCCCTCCCAGCATCAGGGTCTTTTCCAATGAGTCAACTCTTCGCATAAGGTGCCCAAAGTACTGGAGCTTCAGTTTTTAGCATCATTCCTTCCAAAGAAATCCCAGGGTTGATCTCCTTCAGAATGGACTGGTTGAATCTCCTTGCAGTCCAAGGGACTCTCAAAAGTCTTCTCCAACACCACAGTTCAAAAGCATCAGTTCTTCTGTGCTTAGCCTTCTTCACAGTCCAACTCTCACATCCATACATGACCACAGGAAAAACCATAGCCTTGACTAGATGGACCTTAGTCGCCAAAGTAATGTCTCTGCTTTTGAATATACTATCTAGGTTGGTCATAACTTTTCTTCCAAGGAGTAAGCGTCTTTTAATTTGATGGCTGCAGTCACCATCTGCAGTGATTTTGGAGCCCCCCAAAATAAAGTCTGACACTGTTTCTACTGTTTCCCCATCTATTTCCCATGAAGTGATGGGACCAGATGCCATGATCTTCGTTTTCAGAATGTTGAGCTTTAAGCCAACTTTTTCACTCTCCTCTTTCACTTTCAACAAGAGGCTTTTTAGCTCCTCTTCACTTTCTGCCATAAGGGTGATGTTATCTCCATATCTCCATATGAAGTTATTGATATTTCTCCCGGCAATCTTGATTCCAGCTTGTGCTCCCTCCAGCCCAGCGTTTCTCATGATGTACTCTGCATATAAGTTAAATAAGCAGGGTGACAATATACAGCCTTGATGGACTCCTTTTCCTATTTGGAACCAGTCTGTTGTTCCATGTCCAGTCCTAACTGTTGCTTCCTGACCTGCACACAGATTTCTCAAGAGGCAGGTCAGGTGGGCTGGTATTCCCATCTCTTTCAGAATTTTCCACAGTTTACTGTGATCCACACAGTCAAAGGCTTTGGCATAGTCAATAAAGCAGAAATAGATGTTTTTCTGGAACTCTCTTGCTTTTTCCATGATCCAGCGGATGTTGGCAATTTGATCTCTGGTTCCTCTGCCTTTTCTAAAACTAGCTTGAACACCAGGGAATTCACAGTTCACATATTGCTGAAGTCTGGCTTGGAGAATTTTGAGCATTACTTTACTAGCATGTGAGATGAGTGCAATTGTGTGGTAGTTTGAGCATTCTTTGGCATTGCCTTTCTTTGGAATTGGAATGAAAACTGACCTTTTCCAGTCCTGTGGCCACTACTGAGTTTTCCAAATTTGCTGGCAAATTGAGTGCAGCACTTTCACAGCATCATCTTTCAGGATTTTAAACAGCTCAACTGGAATTCCATCACCTCCACTAGCTTTGTTTGTAGTGATGCTTTCTAAGGCCCACTTGACTTCACATTCCAAGATGTCTGGCTCTAGATTAAGTGATCACATCATCATGATTATCAGGGTCATGATCTTTTTTGTACAGTTCTTCCGTGTATTCTTGCCACCTCTTCTTAATATCTTCTGCTTCTGTTAGGTCCAGACCATTTCTGTCCTTTATTGAGTCCATCTTTGCATGAAATGTTCCCTTGGTATCTCTAATTTTCTTGAAGAGGTCTCTAGTCTTTTCCCTTCTGTTCTTTTCCTCTATTTCTTTGCATTGATCGCTGAAGAAGGCTTTCTTATCTTTTCTTGCTATTCTTTGGAACTCTGCATTCAGATGCTTATATCTTTCCTTTTCTCCTTTGCTTTTCGCCTCTCTTCTTTTCACAGCTATTTGTAAGGCCTTCTCAGACAGCCATTTTGCTTTTCTGCATTTCTTTTCCATGGGGATGGTCTTGATCCCTGTCTCCTGTACAATGTCACGAACCTCATTCCATAGTTCATCAAGCACTCTATCAGATCTAGACCCTTAAATCTATTTCTCACTTCCACTGTATAATCATAAGGGATTTGATTTAGGGAAGTGAAAATACAGGATATTGGCCCCAGGTATCTGAGATGCATATCAAAGAAATGATTTCTGTGAGCTCAGACTCTTGCATCTTCCTGTAAATAGAAAAGTGTTAAATTCCTTACCTTGGGTTATCTGGTTTTCTTTAATTAACAATAATCTTTTGATTTTCCTATCTGCCCTTTGTTGCAACAACTCATATATCCTAGCTCCCCTCTTGCCTTCTCAGAGAAGTTTCTCAGAGCTATCTGAAATGCTATCTCCCAGGCTGCAGTCCTCATTTGCCCCAAGTAAAACTTGCAACTCTGGTGTTGTACATTTTTTTCAACTTCTGAGATATGAAAATGTTGGCAGCCACTGTGTCTTATTATTTTAAAATACTGAGTGCTGTCTGATTACCATAAGGCTAGGTGTTGGGTTTCTTCATGCCTGTATTTCCAGCTCCTTGGGAGGAGAATCTCACTGAAGTTGTTGTTTCAAATAGATTTGGATGAAAAACAGAAAAAAAAAGAATTCAGATCACTTTACTAAATATAAAGTATAATTGTCAAAACATAAGGCACAAACATTTTAAAGGATAGCCTGATTGTGAACTGGAGATATTGTAGGGAGTAGATGATGTTAATGGTGAATTCACCTTCTGTTCTATTTGATTAGGTTCTGTCTTCCCAGGTGGCACTAGTGGTAAAGAATCACTGGGTTGAGAAGATACCCTGGAGGAAGTCATGGTAACCCACTCTAGTATTCTTGTCTGGAGAATCCCATGGACAGAGTAGCCTGGCAGGCTACAGGCCATGAGGTTGCAAAAAGAAGGACGTGACTGAAGTGACTTAGCACACACACACTATTGAAAATACTTAAGATACAAAGGTTACTGTTTCCTTGTTTAATAAACAAACAAAAATCCCAAGTGAAAAATTTGAAGAGCCTAAAGATGCCCATTTTTACCTGCTAGGGCTATTGTGCATCCTACTTCTGAGGATGAAAGGCCAGTTCTGTGGTTCAGTTCTCAAATTCAAAATCTTTGAGGAATCCTATTACCAGCTCCCCTTCATGGAAACCGGCAGTCTTTGTTACAAAAGCTTAAAAGCCATCAATAAACTTCATTTGGAAACAAAGACATTCACTCACTGAGACTGTTTCATATTGTTTGAGAGCTATTATTATTCCTTGTGGACCAGGCAATGCTATTATTCCTACTTAACAGATGAGGAAGTTGAGTCTCAAGGAGCTTATGTGATTTGCTGAAGATCATGCAGCTAGTAAGTGATAGAATCTAAGTGTTCTAGTTCCAAATCAGTGGTCATTCCATCAAGTTTCTCCTATTTACACTGGAGACATGAAGCCTGATAATCTATAATTTTTAAGAAGAAAATATCATGATTCATATAAATATAAAATGAACATATGTCAGTGATTTTCTATAACTCACTAATTCATGGGAAAACTGGTAAGACACTAAAACCAGATGAAAGAACACTCAGGAATAAGATATTTAGAGACTATTTGGAAAGACTGCTGTGTTAGATACAAAACTGGTTAATATCCAGCAGGACAATAAGTTATTCCCTTTGATGTTATCTGTTCTAATAAACATAAACTATTTACATCTCCACTGAACAAAATCTTAGAAATTAAACTTTGTTCCCAAAGATTTGTGAAATAGCCTAATTAATAGGAAGTCAAGCCCAGCATGACACTATAAGAGCATTCTATAATCTTTTCTGCTTATTTAAAAGTTTCAGATGATTTCAGATGGTCTTTCAAATGTGACTTTTGGTTGAATTTGACAGATAACATAAGAAAAAAGTAAGAAGATATTTGTGCCACTCTCCTTACACATTGTAGAGTTTCTTTTCTTATGCCATTATTTTTGTTGATATATGATATATTACTATTGTTGACAAGTAATATACATGCCAGTTCAGAACCTGCAGGAAATTTGTCATCATCTTTATTATGTAAAGATAAAGCGTGTAAAGCCATCACATGTATTACAAAAACTGACTTTTGACACACTGTATGATTACTACCAAAAACATCTGCTGCTCTTGTGGTGTTGGTGGTTTAGTCGCTAAGTCATGTCTGACTTCTTGCGACCACGTGGACTATAGCCCACCAGGCTCCTCTCAGTCCATGGGATTTCCCAGGCAAGAATACTGGAGTGGGTTGCGATTTCCTTCTCCAGGGGATCTTCCCCACCCAGGGATCACACCTGGGTCTTCTGTGTTGTAGGCTGATTCTTTTACTGACTGAGCCACCAAGTACTCTTGTACTAACTCACTAATTTTCTAGAATGTCCTGAAATTCTAAGGACAAAGTGGATCTTTTCCTTTATTCAACAAATAGTATTTATCTGGTTATATTTCTCTGGTATAATGGAAAGACAGGTCAGAGTTGGACTATCTGTCTGGTGCCAGTTATGTTAACTTACTTGAACTTTAGTTTCATTATCTGTAAACTGGCAATAATGTTAAACCATGTGTATTCCTAATTAAAAGCGTTAATAAATGTTCTTTATTTCTGTGCCATAAGCAGCAAAATATTTAACCAAAATATTGATTTTTAGATATCCTGCTATTTCCTGGGAAGATTCTCTTGACTCCCTTGACCAACTAGCCACAACCAATGAGGGCCCATCCATTTACCTGCCCCTTAAAGTTATAAGTTAACTTATAAAAGCTGATATGGTGTGAGTGTACATGTGTACATGTGTGTTTGACCTGATAGAAGATAACCCCAAACATTATGGTGCTCTAAAGGAAGTTAGTCAATTTTATATGTAACCTGACATTCTCATTTTTGCTTTCATTTTCTCACTATTATAGTCTTATTTCTCAAATGCTTTTCTTGCCAGCTCTTTTTTCTCTCTGTTGACATCCTCATTAAGTAGTTAAGTAAAGCTTTGTTTTATGTTTTCTAATTGTAAGAGGAAAAGGTTTTTTTAATTAGTTTGAGAATTAAGCTTTTAACAAACTAAACAGAAACCAAAAAACCCCAAGCAGCCCAAACTTGAGTCCAGAATCTTTGAAGAACAACGCACACTGTCACTGAATAGTCCCAGAGACAGGGTAGAGGGGATTATCATGCCAAATTGCCAAAATGTGCCCTGTAAGTTTCTCTGACTCCCCCAAGTCCCAGACGCATAAGCACCTACCTAAATTCTGTTTGTCCCTCTCCCAAATCAGTGTCTTGCAGTCCCCACACAGTCCCCAGGCTCTGCTGTTGTCACCGGTCCTCTCCTCTCCTCTGGCAGACACGCCCTAAGGTGACTCCCGTTCAGTGACATGGAATTGTATGATCTTCTCCTTTAGCGAGGGTGGGAGAAACCTCTGACTTCCTTCTAAGCAGTAGAATATGGTCGATGTGATGAGATGTATTCCTGTGGTCCCATTACCTAAGACTGTTTTAGCAGATTGGAAGGAGACTCTCCTACTGGCCTCAAAGAAGCCAGATGCTATTATGTGAACTGTCTCTGAAGAGAGCTGTGTGGCAGAAAACGGCAAGAGTCCTCTGTGAGCTGAAGACCTCCATCCTATCACCATAAGGAATTCAATTCTGCCAACACCCATGTGAGCTCGAAAAAGGACCCCAGATTTCAGGAAGGAAACTGACCAGCTCTCAGTGCAGCTGGGTGAGACCCTGAACCAGCTAAGCCAGCCTATACTTGATCCTTTGTGAGTAGATCAAGTGAGATAAATCCACAATGAGATAATAAATGGGTGAGCTTTCAAGCTGCTTAGTTCGGATTAATTTGTTACACAGCAAAACCCTCGAGCTCTCTTGGCTTTTTTTTTTTTCCGAACGAAACCTTCTCTTTCCCTTGGTTTCTTTCATTTGCTTTCCTATAAATCTTCTCCTCAGGAAAACTAAAGGATATTCCTTAGCACCACACTCCTGAGAAGCCAGGGATTGTGTGTGTGTGTGTGTGTGTGCATCAAAAACAGACCAAAAGTCTCACTCCACTATCCACTATTTGCTCATCCCCCTGGCAAAATCTATTGACTAATAACTATCCGATGCCAGTAGGCTGCTCTCCAGTATGTATGTGCATTTCTGCTTCCACAAGCAAATGGAAAAGAGTCAATGTTGTTTGTTCCCAAATCTGATCATGCCAGTTGTAAATGTTATTGTAAATGACATAGTTAAATATTACATAAACTGAAAGAGGGAGAGAGGAATTTTTTTTTTCCTATGAGAACTAAAAGTTCTATAAAGAACTACTATCACATTAAGCAGAAAATAGGAAAGTAAGAGAAATCTAGAAGGATAGTACTCTGAGATGATTTTACAAGTGTCTTTAAATTCTGATTCTTTTTAGGGACCTGAACATTGCACATTGGTTGTTTACATAAGGCAGAAGCCCTATAGCTCATTCTGCACACTTCTGCTCAAATGAAAGGCCTTGCCTCACAATACATTGGATGAATGAAAATGAATATTTGAGATGTGTGTGTAATCTTTTATAATGCTTTCCCACTATAATTGACTTTTTCAATTATTTGATTGTGTTAGATAAAAGGGCTCCTTCTGAATTTTAATTTTTAACGTTTTTTCTGCTGTCACAATAAGACTGCATACAAGAAATTGTAAGTAAAGGAATGTTTTGAGCTTACTGGCTGAAAATATTTTAAGGAAAATCTAAGGCCTTGTCATAAAGCAAACTCTTGGATTCTACTGTTTATCTTAGAGCAGCAGCAAACATAGCTGAAACGTTAAATGATAGGTTTGACAACAAAACAGGAAAGGTATCTCTAGGTGGTAGCTCTTGGTATGTTTTCAAATGAATAACATAATGTGATTGAAAGATACTGTTATTGCTGACCTTGACAAAGAATCAATGGCTGCTGAGAATTAATTTATAACAGGTAAATAACAAAGGACCCCCAGAGAGGACTTCCTCCACCCTTCCTTCTTTCCTGCTTCTTAGCTCTGCAGTTTATAACCCATGTTTATCTTAAGGCATAATGAGGTGCCAAACTTATTCCTGCTGGTCAGTACAAGAATACAGAATGATCATGTCCCTGGCACTAAAAATCCGACAGCTGGTTTACCAGTGGGATAGACTAATTGAAACTGTGGTATTGATTTCACTTTTACTTTGGATTTGTATAAAGAAGGCTTGTGACTATTGCTAAGAGCATAAGAATCTGAATTTGGACACTGCCTGAAAGGTTGCATATATTTCTTTTCTGTCCTTGGGCAGGCCTTTGGAGAAGACAAATACCTTTCTTAGCCAAGGGAGTATTCAAAGTCCTGCTCCAGAATCTGCTAGGATGAGTCTGTTAGGAGGCACAACATGAGCATAGTAGAAGATTTGCTTATGAAGACTCATGAAAGTGGCTTTCCAGACAATAGGCTCTTTCTTGGGCTCCAGGCTCTAGACACCTGCCTCTTCTTGCTCTGGTCCACATCCAAACATGCACTTCCTCTGTCAGGCCAAGGGCATATGTCCACTCAGAACCTGCACCTCCCCTCTTGGGCCATGCTCCTGGCTTCTAGGTCCTTAGAAATTCCTACCGAAATGGCCAGAGTCGGCTTCAGGGGACTGTGTGGCTCTTTCCTGGGTCATCCTCTCAGAGGTCAACCATGATGATATGCCTCCTTGACCCTGAGGGGTGGCTGTTTAGAGAGTGACATGAATAGGGACTGAAGGTGCGGGTGTCTACTTGTGTGAATGCATGGCCCCCTGAGTGTGGGACTCAGGGACTGAGAGGGAAGAGGTCAGCCGCAGGCCAGAGATTGCTCACCACGTTGTGTGGTATAACTCTGAGCAACCTATGATTTCTAAATTCAGCCTGGAAGTTATGGTCCTTTGAATATTTTTCACGACATTAGAATAGAACATTTATACTTTATTTAGCAGCTTTCGAGCTTAATTTATAAGTTTTACATATACTTTTCTATAAATGGTATGTAAGTCTTCACTGTACTTTGTCCCAGACTCTGCCTATAGTTGCACTGCTGGTAAAAATACAAATTAGTGCAACCCCTATAGGGCAAGCTCGCAATATATGTTGAAATGAGGAGACACAGCTCTGGGAAATGTTTCTGGTGTTCTTCTTACTTTCTGCAAGTAATAAATCCTTCCTTCTCCCCTCTCCAAAAAATCTATCAAAATTATGTGTGTACTCTATGGCTTGGAGCTTGTCAGGTGGCTCAGTGGTAAAGAATCCACCTGCCAATTCAGGGGATGCAGGAGATGGGGTGTTCGATCTCTGTTTGGGAAGATCCCTTGCAGGAGGAAATGGTCACCCACTCCAGTATTCTTGGCTGAAGAATCCCATGGACACAGGAGACTGGCAGTCTACAGTCCATAGTGTTGCAAACAGCCAGATGCTACTGAGCATGCATGTACCCTATGGCCCAGAAATTCCACTCCTGGGAATTGCACAGATGAATTTGTACAACTGCAAAATAAAATATACACAATGCAATTTTGAAATAACAATTGAAAACAACATATGTTCATCAGTGAGCGGTGGTTAAATAAGGTAGGGTACCTCTATACAATGGTGCAATGGAATATCACCATCCTGCATGCATGCTCAGTCGTGTCCAACTCTTTGTGACCCACGGACTATAACCTGCCAAGCTCCTCTGTCCATGGAATTTTCCAGGCTGGAATACTGGAGTGGGTAACTGTTCCCTTCTCCAGGGGATCTTCCCAACCCATGTCTCCTGCTGTGGCAGGCTAATGCTTTACCACTGAGCCACCTGGGAAGCCTTACAATGGAATATCTTGCAGCAGTAAAAGAAGATGCTCAAGTTTTCCACGAACTGATGTGGAAAGATTTTCAACATTTATCATTAAATATAAGAGCAAGCTGCAGAGAGGAGAGGATGTGGGTTCATATTTGCTTATACTTGCAAAAAGGAAGATTGGAAAAAATGAATAGAAATTATTTTTGTGTGTATTTAGGGATGAAAACAAGATTCTTTACCTTTGCATATTATTTTTATTTTTCATCTCCATGAATGTATTACCTATTACAAATATAGGTAGATGTTTTTCCCCCTGGAGAAGGAAATGGCAACCCACTCCAGTATTCTTTCCTGGAAAATCCCATGGACAGAGGAGCCTGCAGTCTACAGCCCATGGGGTCCACAAGAGTCAGACATGACTTAGTGACTAAACCATATGTTTTTCATTTTTATAAAAAAAAATATATATATATATTATTTATATGTATTTTTATAAAAGTTAATGAATAAAATATTTCCCATTTTTATTTCTAAAAGGAAGAAATATATATATTATAAAGAAAATTGAGGTCCAGACTGTGGTTTGAGCCCTGGAACTCTCAGTGAAATGGGCATCTGGGTAAGCTGAGGCAGGTGGCTGTGCCGCTTGGGAACGATATCTGTCCTCACTTGGGCCCCAGGCAGGCGGGGCCTCCCGGTTGCACCATGACTGCCCCGTACCCTCACTGTTCACCTCAGTCCAGGCACCCTCCTCCCTGGCATCCTGCTTCTGGCTTCTCCCTACCCAGGGGCTCAAGCCGTTTCCTCAAGAGACCAGAAGAGGAGTCTCTGAGCAGCTTCTGCTCAGCCTGGGGCCTGGTTATCCTCTGCAATGGGGTGCGGTTGCATGTGTGTGTGCTCAGTTGCGTCTGACTTTTGGTGACCCCGTGGGCTATAGCCCTCCAGGCTCTCTGTCCTTGGGACTCTCCAGGCAAGAATACTGGAGTGTTTGCCGTTTCCTCCTCCAGGGGATCTTCCTGACCCAAGCATCGAACCCCCGTCTCCTGTGACTCCTGCCTTGCCAGGCAGATTGTTTACCACTTGAGTGAGGTTGGGTGCCAAGACAAAGCTCTGAGGAGACAAATAGTCTCCTTCATTCGGATTCTTCTGCAGCAGCAAACATTGAGCTTCTAAAAGCCTCTTCACAGCCTTTTTGTCTGTGAACATGGACTTCAGGAACTCCCTGTTTCCAAGAAAACCATTGTTGAGGGGAGTCAGCTACTTCTGTTTGGCACCCACGGGCCCAGAAGGGGCCTCTGAAGTTCTGAGAGAAGTTGGAGGAGCCAGATTCTGTGTCCAGGAGGCCTGGGTCTCCAGCCACTGCCCTGGTGGCAGCTCCCAGCCCAGGCCTCTGGGGAGTTTGCCTCCCTAACCTAGGCAGAGACCGCTGGGACCAGCACATGGGGAGACGTCAAGGCCCAGAAACTCGGGACACAGGACAGTGACCAGATTCTCTAAGGGATGCTGACTCCCTTTTCCCTATGACTCAAAGACACATGGGGTGGAGGTGGTGGGGTTGGTCAATAGGAGCATCTTGGTCTGATGAATTCCTTTCTACCCAGGGTCCTGTGAGTTTTCCTGCTCCGAGGGGAGAAGGGGACCTGAGCCTCTCTGGTTAAGTGCCTCAGAGGAGAAGTTAGAGGTTTTATTATTTTTAAAAAATAAATGTATTTATTTTAATTGGAGGATAATTACAAAGTTAGAGTTTTAACAGGGATGCTGGTGTGGAGAGTTGTTACTATTGTTCTAAGTGAGAGGAACACTGGCCAGCGGCAGGAGCTTTTTAATGCTGTTTTGCACATTTAAATATTGTGTGTTTCATTCTACATGCTATTTGTTGTTTTCTCCTTAGTTCCTCCCATTCTTCTTTATTGTCGCAAAAAAGTACCAAGAGCAGGGCTTTACCAGACTGCAGCCTCTGGTCTGCTCAAGGGGAACTGAGTGCAGTGATGTGGACCCAGGACTTGGCTTTGATGCACTCATGACAGGGCTCCTGTTTCTCAGGGTCCAGCTTCTCAGCTGTTGCGTTTGGCACGAGAGACTGCGTACACAAAACAGACAATGACCAGACTACACATAAGAATAGAACTCTGCCCCATGGTCTGCAGCATCCGGCCAAGAAAACCCGCTCATTATCTATAATAAGCAGCCTAGGAAGCAAGTTTGCTATCTAGGTTTGCAGAAAGTGGAGCCATATCTCTAGTAACTGTTCCAGGAAGCCCAACAGTAACCTAACAATCAACCCCAGATGGTCAAGACTTGATTAACAACTGACAGCTTGCCTAACTTCTGTCTCCAATTCCAGTTTAGGACCAACCTAAGGAAGCTAAACATGTACTCCTAACCAACTGTATGTCGGGTGCTGTGCTTCTAGGTAGCCTGCCAAGCTTCCCCAGGCCAACCACCTCGAATCAGGGCCCTCCTGAAGCCTTCCCCTTTTCCCACCATAAAACTTTCCCACTCCTCAGTCTGTCTTGAGTCTCAGCCAACACAAGTGAAAGGCGGTGGCTGACTCCTTTGCTATAGCAATTCTTGAGTAAATTGTCTTTGCCTGTTTCTCATTTGGGTAGCCTTTGTTTATTTCCATGACTGCCACAGTTTTCCAGATCTAATTCTCACATCTAACCCAAAGGCAACACTTGAATGCTAAGAAAGATGACTCAAAATATTTATGTCTTTATTATTTACTTGATACACACAAATACTTTTTGAAGTTTTCTGAGGTGGAGTGAAAGGATTAAAAGTATTTGAATGTTGGGAACCTGCAGTATATACACGTGAGCATGTATTTTGATTCTTATTAAATAGTTCCTTATAAAGCTTTTTTATGTATGTTTTCTTGTATATATGACAATAGAGCTTTCCTGGTGGTTTGGACAGTAAAGAATCTGCCTGCAATGTAGGAGACCTGGGTTTGATCCCTGGGTGGGGAAGATCCCCTGGAGAAGGAAATGGCAAGCCACACCAGTATTCTTGCCTGGGAAATCCCATGGGCAGAGGACCCTGGTGGGCTATAGTCATGGGGTCACAGAGTCGATATGACTGAGTGACTAACACTTTCACTTTCAAACATGACAATATCTCAGTTTATTAGAGTGAATTTACAGAGTTGATTATAGAAATTTTGGAAGGAGTTCAGCACTGGAGGAAGTAACACTGACTTAATCATATAACCTCTTTCAGTCTAAGGATTGAATTTGTATCAGCTGAAAGTGGTACACGAATACAGGTGTAGCTTTGAGTTTCACCAGAGGATGGCGCCCATACTTCTCTGATAGGTTTTGCCAAGTTGGTTTGGCATCCTTTCAAGCCGTATCCGAGAGACATTTTAGAGACTGGTTACCTAAACTGTTAACCAAATTAAGGCCTTTATTATTAATTCAGTTAAAATGAGTGTAAGTGTATACATCTTCAGAACAATTTATGCCAAAGAATTAAGCAGGCTGAGATGAATGGAAAGCTACTTATTTCCTGTAACTGTACTCACACTTTATATTTAATTTATACAACTTTTAAAAACCAATTTCTACAAGTCAGATCTTTCAACATTTTCATTTTCTTGCCATCTGCTGCTGCTTTGTAAACCAGCCATTTAATATGAAAACTTGCTCAGAAGCTGTACTTTTAATGCACTTACTAGCTCATCAGGTGATATCTCTAATTGAGCTGTTTGCTCCTCAGTTGGGATGCAGAGTGCAAGTTGCTGGTCTGTTTTCTCAGCTTAGAGCCAAAGGTATGGTCATCTTGTTTCCTCTTCCTTGACCCCCTCATTTGTTCAGTGGTGTCTTCTGAACAGGAGTGAACATAACTTTTCCTCCTTAAACTCTGTACCCTGGATACTCAAGGGCTGTCTGGAGGTAGCAGAAGCTGTGCTCAGAAACTGTGCTTTGCTCTTGAACATGACCCCAACCTCACTTAATATCATACATAGACGTGCTTAGTTCTCAGTCGTGTCTGACTCTTTGCAACTCCATGGACTGTAACCCACCAGGCTCCTCTGTCCATGGAGATTCTCCAGTCAAGAATACTGGAGTGGATTGCTATGCCCTCCTCCAGGGGATCTTCCCAACCTAGGGATCAAACCTGAGTCTCCTGCATCGCAGGCAGATTCTTTACCATCTGAGCGCAGCAGGGAAGCACTTATGTAATAGAATCCACTCACATAAAACAACCACAATCAGCTCACATAAAGTCTTTCAACATAAGTTAAATCCATACATGGAAAGTCTTGCTGTGCCATGACGTAGGAATAGGGACTCTATAAAGTACTAATAAAATGAAGATGTTGGATAGGTTCACAATCCCATTTCTGAAATTCTTAGGGCCAGATGTGCTTTGGGATTCAGAATATTTTAAATTTATAAAGTTAATCTGGTGTGTAAACCACATATTATGTAATACTCCAGAAGGGTCTAGGGCAACTCCCCCAATCAGAACAGTAATACTTCTGCAGAGAAACATGAATGTTCTCATTAAGTGGGATGAAGACTAAATGGCCTCGGGTCAGGTCAGCTTTCACTCCCCAATAAGTTAGGAAAAACTTTTGGTTATTTGTGGATTTGAGGAATGTAGATACAAGTGTTGTGGAGTTATATTAGGTGCTTTCCATGTGCTATTTCATTTAAATCTCACAGATGTTCTATGTTAACTGCAAGAATCTGAGAATGCAATTTAATTTAATGCAATATTAAATGCAAGGCTCTGAGACCCAGGAATCGGAGGGTCAGAGTGGTTAAATAACTTTCCCCAGGTCACACAGCAGAGTCAACATTCAAATTTTGGCTTTACTCCAAAAGGCAAAATGTTGCATTGTCTCCCACAGTTACTAAAAATTTTGAATACTCTAAAATGATTTAGCTTCCTTGCCAATTTTGAGTTTTCCACCCATATTTTGTGCTAGTCTTTATTTTCTTTGGGGTCTGTGACAGAGAATATGATGGCCCGGTGTACTATTCCACCACGATGGAGAGAAGTAAAGCCCCTCTCTGCCATCTTCAAGGAGCAGCCTTGTTTGGCTGGGAAGCAAACAGGGCTGCAGCAAGGAAAAGCAAACAGTCAACGCTGCAAATGTCAGATTTTCCAGTGATTAGACATTTCCCTTGTGGTCTTGGTCCACACAGCTACTCAGCTTTGACATCATCTGCAATATAACCCAGGATGTAATTAATGCCTTGCGCTTTTCTTTGGCAAATGTTTCACCAGCCTGGCCTCCCATAAAGGGATTCTGCTTCTTTGAATGGGGACTGCTAGAAGTCACTTGGCTTAATAAAGTTGTCAGCTGGCCAGGGAGGAAGTTTGGCTTTATTCTGTACCTTTTCCCAGGATGGGAATGAATTAAGATAATTGTGTTTTAAAATTATGCTTTCAAGGTAATTCATGAGCTATATTTTATTTTTTTGCATCCTAATTATTCTTTTTCTCCTT
Organism: Aepyceros melampus; assembly: GCA_006408695.1. NCBI lineage: Eukaryota > Metazoa > Chordata > Mammalia > Artiodactyla > Bovidae > Aepyceros > Aepyceros melampus. The sequence continues at coordinate 170,502 of SJXQ01008115.1, forward strand.
TCCCTTATGTCTTTCCTTCTTCCAAGTATGATCCCATTTATACTCTAAAGTTTAGGAGCTTACAGTCTTTTTTTTCCCCTAATATTTCTTTCTTATAATTAAACCAATAGCTTAGCAATTGCATAAACACAAAACTCTTTATATGCCTGTAAAAATATTACAATTCACAATAAACTGTGAAATATTGAATGGATTTTTCCAGTGACCTTTTATAGACTCTCAAGATTTGTTAGAAAAAGGATTCATCGATAGGTGTACATATAACTATATGTTATCCTTAAGGTATTAAAAAATCCTCCTTGACATTTTTATAAAGATCAATAGCAGTTACAAGTATGAGTGCATTCACTAGCTTCCCACCAGTCCATAAAATTTACATACAACAATGTATAGAACAGACTTTTGGACTCTGTGGGAGAGGGAGAGGGTGGGATGATTTGGGAGAATGGCATTGAAACATGTATAATATCATGTAAGAAACGAATCGCCAGTCTAAGTTTGATGCAGGATACAGGATGCTTGGGGCTGGTGCACTGGGATGACTCAGAGAGATGATATGGGGAGGGAGGAGGGAGGGGGGTTCAGGATTGGGAACTCATGTACACCCGTGGTGAATTCATGTTGATGTATGGCAAAACCATATTGTAAAGTAAAATAAAGTAAAAAAAATTTACATAAAATGAAGCGCACAAATCACATACTTTGTTTTTTATGTTGTATTTAAAATATATTACAATTTTAGTTGTCAATTATTTCTCGATAAAGCTGACCCACTACAATAGGACACAACTTCAAACATGTTTGGATGGCTGTTATTTAAAACAAATAAAAATGGAAATTAACAAGTGTTGGTTGAAGATGTGGAAGCTTTGTGCACCGCTGGAAAAAATGTAAAATATTGCAGTCACAGTGAAAAATAGTTCAGTGGCTCCTCAAAAAGTTAAATATAGAATTATCATATGATCCAGAAATTCTCCACTCCAAAGAATATACTCAAAAGTATTGAAAACAGAGACTCAGACAGATACTAGTAGGCCAATGTTCCTAGAGTATTATTCACAATAACCAAAAGGTGGAAGCAACCCAAGTGTACATCAGCAGATGAACAGATTAGCAAAATGTGGTACATGCATACAAGCTGAATATTTTTAGCTCCAAGAAGGGATAAAATTCTGATACACGATATAACATGGATGAACCTTGAAGACATGATGCTAAGTGAAATAAGCCAGACACAGAAGGACAAATATTGCATGGTTATAAAGGCACCTAAAATATGAGGTACATTATATGAGGCACCTAGAATAGGCAAATTGTGAGACAAAAAGTAGAATGGAGATTACTGGGACTAGGGGAAGGAAGAAATGGGGACTTATTGTTCAATCAGTACAGAGTTTGAGTTTGGGATGATGAAAAATTTCCTAGAAATGGATAGCAGTGATGGTTGCAGACATCATGAATATACTTATTGCCACTGAATTATACACTTAAAAATGGTTAAAATGAACCAATACAATATTGTAAAGCAATTATCCTCTGATTGATAATAAATATTAAAAATTGAAAATTGAAAATATATATTATTAAACAATAAAAATGAAAAGGGCAAAAAGAAGAACGTTTCTAATTATTTCAATTAAAAATATACTTAGGGCTTTATTACATGTATATTTTTATTGAGTTATAATTTACATATAAAATCATATTAGTTTCCATTTATGATGATATGATTGTAATATGATTCAATATATGTATGATATTATGTATATATGTATATATCATAGGTGATCACCACAATAAGTCTAGCTAACATCTATCACCATATCTAGGTGCAGTTTTTTCTCATGATGAGGACTTTTAAGATCTACTCTTGTAACAACTTCAAGTATGCAATGCAGTATTATTAACTATAGTCAGCATGCTGCATTTTCCAAAATGTGATATAGCTGGTATCATATAATACATACCCTTTTTTTCTTGTTTCTTTTTTTTTTTTTTTTGGCTTGTGAGATCTTGGTTCCCCAACCAGGGATTGAACCTGGGCACTGGCAGTTAAACCACAGAATCCTAAGCCTCTGTGTAGCTTTTTTGGCAGGGCATTTATCCTATTTGGTGTACTCTGAGATTCTTAGATCTGAACTTTGATGTCTAACCACTGGACTGCTAGGGAATTCCTATTTGTATCCTTTTCAGTTTAGCTTCTTTCACTTAGTAAAATACATTGAAGTTTCTTGCATGTCACTTCATGGCTCAATAGCTCATTTTTTAAAGCACTGAATAATATTCCATTGTTTGGTTGTATCACACAGCTAATTTATCTATTCATCTACTGTAGGACATCTCGATTGTTTCCAAGTTCTGGCAATGATGAATAAAGTTGCTATAAACATCCATGTGCAAGTTCTTGTGTGGACCTAAGTTTTCAACTCTTTTGGGAAAATACCAAGAAGTGGGCTTGCTGGATTGTATCATAGAGTATGTTTGGTTGTTTGGTTTTGTTAAGAAACTGTCTGTCTTCTCATATAGCTGTATTGTTTCATATTCCCAGCAGCAGGGATGAATGAGAGTTCCTGTTACTCCACGTCCTCACCAACATTGGGTGTTGTCAGTATTTTGGATTTTTGTCATTAGGTTTTTGATAGTAACATGTTGTTTTAATTTGCTGTTCCCTAATGACATATGTTGTTAAGAATCTTTTCATATGCTCACTTAACATTTCTGTATCTTCTTAATTGAAATGTTCAGATTTTTGGTTCATTTTTTTATTGTTTTTTTTTTTCTTATTGTCAAGTTTTAAGAATTATTTGTATATTTTGGATCACAGTCCTGTATCAGATACATATTTTGTAAATAGTTTCCTCCAGTCTATAACATGTATTCTAATTCTCTTGACAGTGTCATTGAGCAAACATTTTAAATTTTAATGAAGTCCAGCTTATCAATGGTTTTTTTCATGGATTGTGTCTTTGGTGTTGAATCTGAAAAGTCTTGTCAAATGCAAGGGCATCCAGGTTTTCTCCTATGTTATGCTTTATAGTTTTGTGTTTTATGTTTAGGTCTATGACCCGTTTTGAATTAATTTTTGTGACTGTTAAGGTTTGTGTCTACATTCATTTTTTTGCATGTGGGTATCCAGTTATTCCAGTACCATTTGCTGTCATTTTCCACTGTCTTCTTTCAGAATTTTTATCTATTTTCTGCAATTTGAAAATGATGTGACTCTGTGTAGCTTTTTCAGCAGTGCATTTATCCTATTTGGTGTACTCTGAGATTCTTAGATCTGAGTTTGATGTCTGACATTAATGTGGGGTAAATTCTTAGTCACTGGGCTTTCCTGGTGGCTCAGATAGTAAAGCATCTGCTTGCAATGTGGAAGACCCAGGTTCGATCCCCAGGTTGGGAAGATCCTCTGGAGAAGGAAATGGCAACCCATTCCAGTACTCTTGCGTGGAAGAACCTGGTAGGCTACAGGCCATGGGGTCACAAAAGTCGGACACAACTGAGTGTCTTCACTTTCTCTCTTTCTTTTCTTTCTTAGTCATTATCGTTTCAAATATTTCTTCTTTTTTTTCTCTTTCTTCTCCTGGTATTCCTATATGTATATTATACCTTTTATAGTCGCCTTACAGTTCTTGTATATTCTGTTCTTTTTTTCTCATCTTTTTTCTTTAGCCTTTATTTTAAAATTACAGCTATTTTAAATTTCCAGTTTGGTAATTTCAACATCCTTGTCATATCTGAATTTTGCATGATGCTTGCTCTGTCTTTCTAAACTGTGGGTTTGTTTTTGCCTTAAGTATGTCTTCTAATTTTTTGTTGAAATCCAGACACTATGTATTCTGTACTAGTTTCCTTGCAGGTTATAAGATGTGATTCTCTGTATCTGCCTGTCTCTCCAACTTTGGGTGCAGTGGTTTGCTCTGTGACCTCAATTTTCTGATAGATCTAAGAGGTTTTTAGTTTGTTCAGCTTTTTACTTGTTATTAGGATGGAGTGACAACTTACAAACTCATTATATGCCAGACCAGAAACCAGAAGTCTCTCAGGGCAGTTTCATTTTGTATTTATCCAATTACGATCAAAGTTGAACATACTTTCCTATTTTCCTCTGCATAGGGGCATTTGATCCTTCTGTAAACTTTTCCACTCATTCTCTGCCAAGTTCAAATTTGAATTATCTTTTTCCTTCTTTATTTTTAAGAATTCTTCATATGTTGGGAAGATGACTAGCTCTTTGTGAAATGAATTGAATTCCCTCACCTACATTTTTCCATTTGTCTTTTGACTCGACTTGAGGTATGCGTGCGTGCTAAGTTGCTTCAATTGTGTTAGACTCTTTTATGGGCAATAGCCTGCCAGGCTCCTCTGTCCATGAGATTCTCTAGGAAAGAATGCTGGAGTGGGTTGCCGTGCCTCCTTCAGGGAATCTTCCCGACCCAGGGATTGAACTTGTGTCTCTTATGTCTCCTGCATTGGCGGGCAGTTTCTTTGCACTAGCACCACCTGGGAAGCCCACTTATGGTATATTTTTGCCTTATAAAATGTTTTACTTTTAAAGAAGTAAATTTATAAATGTGTCAGTGTTTCTAGTATGGATTCTAAAAGATTTTGAAATGCATGAAAGTAAAGAAGAATTATTTACTGTTATTATTCCAAACACCATCTTCCACAGCCACTTCTGTCTCCCAAGGGAGTGGCATTCTTTCTCTTCAAAGTAGATTTTTTGCTAATCTCCCTAATGAATCCTGTAATGCGAAAAGATAGACCTCAGAGGAGTAAGGTGAAGAGAGGAGAAATAATTTGCTTTGCACAATGAAGTAAAAATTGATACATTTCCAGGAATACCTCAAACAGGGACTCAAGGGAGGAGCTGAGAACTGACCAAGATGCTAGGTGGCCAGTGAGCCTGGAGCGGGACACGAATGGAGGATTTCCAGTGGGGAGGACGTTGTTGCAAGGCGGGGTGGGGGATGTGCAGTTTTATGTCCCTGCTATACTGTGCTACAGTGTAACCCTTGCATTACTTCCAACCACTAAGTGTGCACAGACAAGCCAAAATGAAGAGAATGGGGTGAAGTGGGAGCAAGAGAGCAGAGGCCTCAAACAAATTTGCAGATGAGAGGCTGCAGCCAGGGTGCTCAGGAGTTACTCAGGAGACAAATTCCCCAAATAGCCTAGATCCATCATTTGCCAAACTTGGTTATACATTAGAATCACTAGCCAGAGGTTTTCAGAATCACAAATGCCTGGATTTCACCCAGACCAATTAAATGAGAGGCTCTGTAGGTGGGACCCAAGCTTCAGGAGGCTTTAGAAAGTTTCCCAGGTGATTCTAACATACAACCAGGGTTGAAAACTGCTGTTTTAGGCCAGTGCTTCCCAAACTATTTCAAGTATGAAAATAAATCATCTAAGAATAGTTATAATTCAATTACGAATCATTAGCAGGTGGCCCAAGATCTTGCATTTTTAACAAGCTTCTGGTCGATGCTGATGATGCTGGCCTGAGAACCATATTTCGAGTAGGAGGGGATGGAGGTAATTGACATGAGGGTTACCGGTGGTGTTCAGTTGCCTTCCATGGGGTTCTAATTTACCCTGAGTTGAGACTGCCACTTTTCCTATATCCATCTTCCCTTCTCTCCTGATAGTAAACTCCTTATTTTCAGCTGCACACTTGGCTAGATAGAATTTTTAGCTTTTAGCTGTCTTCAGAGCTGGGTGGTCATGTGACTAACGCTTGGCATACTCAGCTATGAGTAGAAGTTATCTTCCAGGGAGGAGATGCGGCTGATCCTCTTCTCACCCTTCTTCCCGCTGGCCCAGGAGCAGTTCAGGCAGCAGCTGCTCAGGAAACCTTTCTGAACTGAGTGGAAGCTACATGCTGAAGGTGGCAGTGAAAATAGAGAAGGAGTCTGGGCACCTGGCAACACAGAGCCTCGTTCCAGCCTGGTGCCACCTCTACCACTGCAAGTCTCTTATGTGAGAAATAACCTTCTTTCTTTTAGCAGATGCAGGGTTTGGACATCCTGGCTCTTTTTTGTATATTTAACAAATTTATTTAGCTGCACCGGGTCTTGGTTGTGGCACGTGGGATCCAGTTCCCTGATCAGGGAATGAACCTGGGCCCCCTGCGTTGGTAGCATGGAGTCTTAGCCCTGGACCACCAGAGAATTCCCCTAATCTTCTCTCTTTTTAAAGCATTATTTTTTTGGGTTTCACTCATAAGCAACTGAACCTTGTCCTAGAGATACTTATGCCTTCTGGCAGACTGTGTGTCTGTTCTGTATCTTCCCATCCGTGACAAAGACAAGGTGAGCTGGATCTTGAAGAACAAGCAGGAGTGTTCCAGTGAGAGAAAGGCCGGAAGGCTGAGGAGAGAGCAGATTGAAAGACATGGAACTGCGAGAGGGCTTGGCCTGAGTTCGCTTCACTGTTGAACAGTGAAGAACAGCCCCCTGGAAAACTCAGAGGCTTGAAATGAAAAGATATCCCATGATTCTGTGGGTTGGCTGGGCTCCATGCAGTCTTGCCTGGGAATGCCTGTCCAGCTGCACCCAGCTGGTGGAGGGCTGGTCTAGAAGTCCAGGAAATTCTCTTTCACACCTGTGAGGCCTTGGTGTGGGCGGGGCACCTTGGATCTTCTCCCTGTGACCTCTCTCTTCCACATGGTTTCTCATCCCCCAGGGCCTCCCTCATAGTAGCATAACCTCGACCATGCAAGGCGATTCTAAGACCTAAGAGGCGAAAGTGGCAGCTTGTCCTCCATAGTGTTAGGCCTGGGTGTGGCCGGCCCGCCTGCACCTCCTTCTCTGGGCTGGGCAGGCTTGCAGTGGTAAGGACAGGGGCTACGTCTCCGTGGAAGGAGTGGCAGGGAGGGCAGCTGGTGGAGACTTACCCACTGCCTGTGCTTGTAGTGACAAGTTCCCTGTGGCTGGGATGTAGGCTCAAAGAAACAGGCAGGAAAAGAGTGAGCCTGTAGAGGCCCAGGCTGTGTCTGTTGATGAGTTCTGGCTTCCTCCATAGACAAAGCAGACTCCAGCCTGTGTGCTGGCCAAACCACACCCTGGCTAGAGTGACAATGAGAGCAAGTGTTGATCAACCACTCGCCATGTTGTACAAGCATCTTTCACAATAAAGGCGGCCTTACCTCGTGGCTAACAGCATGGAGCCTGGAGCCGAGGGCCTGGCTTCGGAGTCCTGATTCATCATATATTAGCTGTGCAATCTCCATCTAGTTATTTAATTACCCTGTTTCTGTTTCCCTCTCTAAAAAAACGGATAATCATGGCAGACCTACCTTATATCCTTGTAAGGATTAAATGAGATAATACGTGTCACATTGCCCTCTGTATGATCTGCTCTTGTCCTTAATGTTCTCAATAATGCTGGGAAACAGGTGTTAATGCTCTCACTCAGAAGAGAAGTAACTGAGGGACCAGAATCTTAAGTAGGATTCAAACCCAGACAAGTGATTCCGAAACCTGTTGCTTCCTGAAATTCCCACTGGTTGTGTTTTGATGTGTCCCCGAGCTCCAGGAGACAGCAGATGGTGTTTTGTCCTTATCATGGAGTTATATGAGCCTGGAGTCTCCACTTACCGTAGCAGCCTCGCTCAGTGTCCAGGCTTGGGCTGACGTTTGCAGAGGTACAATGTGGAGGTCGCTGTGAAAATACTGACACCTGGGTTTTTTCGGAGCCTGTGCCAAGTGTGTGTCTCAAAGGGTAGAGTCCTCAGGGGGAGACTGAGTCTCCCGGGTTGGAAGCTGCCTTGAGCGTGGGCCGCCACAGAAGCCCTTGGTGCACCCTCTCTCCCATCTTTCGGTGGCAGTTTATTGACTGAAGCTTTGTGAACACGTGAGTTACATTTGCAGCGCTCTGAGGCTGAAAGGGTTCCTATAAATGGTCCACATAATTAAGTATAAACAAAGCGGCCAGCCAGGAGCCAATGCCCAAAGAAATCCTTAGCAAACCTCATTGTGTTCTCTTTATTTCTCTTCTCCGTTTCTATCCATCCAAGAGCTTCAAAAGTGTAATCCTCTTTAATGACAGATTCACAATGATGAGGGTCTTATTTTTTGGTATTGCAGTTTTAAGAAGTGACCCAGAAGCAAGCTTTTAAAGGATGCTTTTAAACCCACCCCCAACTCCTTTACCCCAAGCAAGGACCAGATTAAAAGAGCCCTGGCTAATATGAATATTATGCTAGACCCTCTACCAGATCAGATTTGAGGAGTTCATCCTACTAAGCAAACACAGATTCTGTACTCAGATTTAATAAGAAAACTGACATGTTAATAGCACGTTGATGCATTCATTTATCAGGAAATCTATAAATTTGTCTCAGGGCCTAGGAGAAGTGCTGCCTTAGTCATTTTCAGTTCTACCAGGAAAGCTTTTGTTGCAATGAGAGGAATTCCAAAGACATCCTGCTTTACTGAAGAGAGGAGGAGTGGGGGTTCTAGTCTAACTATACCTGGGAAATTCTCTCCTGATACTGCTGGTGAGTGTGTTAGAGGTTAGTCCCTTTTAACAGCATCTTCCGAGGTGCTTCTGCAGAGCATGATGACCAGAGTGTTAGTAGCTCTCCTCTGTGGAGAAGGGGCTCTCAGTCAAAAATGTTGGGTAAATGGTGAGCTAAACAGAGCTTTTTACTGTAGAACTTTCACCCTGTGACTTCCCAGGAAGCAGATAAATTCTGCTGTGCTCCCAGACATTTTAGACTGTGGAGTTCTTCCTTCTCAAAGCAGAACATCCCAGAACATCCAACTTTGTGTGTATCATGCAGCCCCTTGGCAGGCTGGGGAAGCTGGAGATCCCTTCTCAGAACAACATTTTTAATTGCAAACACAAAGGATTACAAAAAAGAAACCCTTCATATCGAAATGAAAGTATCACAGTACTAAAAATACTTTGGAATATTTTAAAATGGGCATCCGTTATTGGGGTGTAGCCGATTCACAATGCTGTAGTGGTTTCAGATGAACAGTGAAGTGACTCAGCTATGCGTACGCGTGTGCCCATTCTTCCCACATGTGCTTCTTTCACAACGGATCCAATGACAACAGGTGTTTCAAAGTACTGATGGCCATAAATGATACTTCAAGATATGGTCATTCCTCATTATTCGCAAATTCTGGATCTGTGAATTCACATACTGGCTAAAATTTATTTGTAACCTCCCAGTTAACACTCAAGACACTTTTGTGGTCATTCGAGCAATGGAAATTTCCATCACCTAACCTGCATGTTTCCGTGCTGAGATTGAGAAAGGCAGGACTTTGACTTCTTGTTTCAGTTCTCACACTGAAAACAAGAGTCCTTTCTACAATGTGTTCACGGCCTCATTTTGGTCATGTTTATGCTTTCCGGCCATGATTCCACTGTTTAAAATGGCCCCTGAGTGCAGAGCTCAAGTGCTACATTGTGTGCTTAAGTGCAGGAGACCAAGATGTGCCTTATGAAGAAAATAGATGGGTAATTAAGCTTCATTCAGATGTGAGCTCTGGGGCTGCTGGCTGTGAGTTCAATGTCAATCAATCAACTATAAATTTAAAAAGGTGTCTTTAAACAAAAACCGCACATTAAAAAAAGATTATATATTGATTGATTGACCATGATCCTCTGACCAGATTCTCACAGGTATGTAACCCTGTATTTCCCTAGGACCAGTGGTTCAGCACTTGCTAATTCAGCATCCAAGGTGACTATTGAACATAACTGTCCCGAATAATGAATATTGATTGCATCTGCAACAAAGTGATGTGAAAATATTTGTGATAGACTGCATCGGAGAAGGAGATGGCAACCCACTCCAGTGTTCTTGCCTGGAGAATCCCAGGGACGGCAGAGCCTGGTGGGCTGCCGTCTATGGGGCTGCACAGAGTCGAACACGACTGAAGCAACTTAGCAGCAGCAGCAGCAGCTAACAATACAGCTATAAACATACAGTGTTTTGTTGCCCCATTCATAATTAAAGGAAATGGTGAATTTTACCCAGAGGGTACTACAGACATTTTTCCCATTCAAGTTCAAAGGCCCTCTTAATTCTGGAAGAGGGTGGTTCCCACAGACTACAGTTCAGAATCCATTCTCTTGTGGGATTAACTCAGGAAGAGGGTGGAGTGGCATAGCTGCTGCAAATTCCTGGGGGCTCTGGTCCCATTATGTGCATGCACGCTAAGCCACTTCAGTGGTGTCCAACTCTTTGCAACCCTATGGATTGTAGCCTGCCAGGCTCCACTGTCATGGGATTCTCCAGGCAAGAATACTGGAGGGGGTTGCCATGCCCTCCTCCAGGGGATCTTCCCTACCCAGGGATTGAATCCACGTCTCTTATGTTGCCTGCATTGTTGTGTATCAACACAAATCTCAGATAAGATTTTTTAAATTGATTTGCTCTTGCTCGGGGTCTGATTTTATTTTTCCATGAGTGCCTGAACCCAAAAGGCTCTACCAAATGAAAAATGCTCAGAAAGTGGGGATAGAAGTTCTTGATAATTATTTATGTGAAAAATGAACCAAATTTCAGTAGCAAAGGGTGAGAGAAGTCTTTAATCTGAACAAAGGAGAAACAAATGACAATATAGTATTGGGGTGCTTAGATGAAGATCATGCCTCCCCACCAAGGGGACCCAGAAAGGAAAGCATTCCCTGTGTTGATTGCTTTTCTTTTTTACCTTTCTCACCAAAAGGAGTGTGATTCAATGGGACTAACTCAAATGTGGCAGAAAAATGCTCCTTTTTTCGCCTAAATAGCAAGATATAAGGAAGTGTATCCTGGAGAGCAACTCTAATATCTCATTCTTTCTTTCACTCAGTAGTACTTATCGAGCACCTCTTCACGGACAGGTATTGTAGGGCTGTGCATACAGAGTGAACCTGACTGGCCAGGTTCTCATCTTGTGGAGCTTCTGTTCAGGTTCAGGTGCTTGTCTCTAGGAGGTCACTCCAGGATAGGGGAAGGGCATGGAGAGGGGTGCCAGCCACCCCAATAAAGGAGGTGCCTCTCGACTCTGAAACACCGGAGGCTGACAGTAGCAGCCCAAGGGGACACCAGTACAGAAATGTGGGATAGACGCTGTCCCCCATGGCACCACGATCAATTCTGGACATTCAGAGGTCATCAGAAGCACACACAGCACCTCACAAGGACAGGAGAGCCCCGCGCCAGAGAGAAAGCCACAGCTGGATCTCAGAGAAAGAACATGTCTGGATTCGAGCATATAGAGCACGCCCTGAGTGGACACACCGCCCTCTGGACTCCCATCCAGGGGCGTGGACCTGACTTGGGAGTCCAGTTCTTGTGGAGACAGTGTGATAGCTAGTATTTATTTTGTGCAGTATTTGTGAGAAAGGAGTACCATCTTCTCCCATCCTTTGGCTTCTTGGCACTGTGCCCAGGAAGGAGGCCAGGGCTCAGAACCCAGGGGCCTCCATTCTCCCATCTGAACTGGTTCACATGGAGAGTGAGAAAGATGGAACTGGTTAAATAATCCCTAAGGTGGGACTTCAGTCTCTAAGAGAATTTAAACAGAAAAAAGGAGCAAGGACAAAGATGACATCTGGGGTGGGAGACAGGAGGTGATCAGACTCAGGACAATCCTCCCTGAGAACCCCCTCCCTGGACCCTCTAAGTCTCTCTATACCCTCTTCTAGTTTACCCCAATAAGATAACTGTATTCCTTCAGGGCCTTCTGGAAAAAGATCAAGGCCTAAAACGAATTCTCCATGCCCCCAACAACAGCAAAAGCAATACAAGATGATCAACTTCACTGGTACTCTGGGAAATAAAAATTAGAATAGCAATGAAGTAACTTGGAAGCATTTTAAACAGAGGGGATCGAATAGAATTCTTTCTAGAGGAAAGCAAAATTTTAGTGCAGTGTTCTCTGGGTATATTTTGAGACTGAATGATTTAGATTTCAGATTTAAAAAAACAATAACAAAACAACACGAGTGTTGGTATTTTAGTGCTTAGAAGTAAGATGAAATGTTGAAACATCAGAACCAGGAGGAGACAAGTATACCAGGTGTCCACAGCCCAACACCTCACATCTTTAATCTATTTTCCAAGTTCCTTTGTAGCTCAGTGGGTAAAGAATCTGCCTGCAATACAGGAGTCTGCCTGGGTTCAATTCCTGGGTCTTGAAGATCCCCTGGAGAAGGAAATGGCAACCCACTCCAGTTTTCTTGCCTGGAAAATCTCATGGATAGAGGAGCCTGATGGGCTCCAGTCCATTGGGTCGCAAGAATCAGACGCGACTTAGCAACTAAACCACCACCACAGCCAACACCTAACATCTTTATTCTCCAAGTTTGTATTTCCTGCTTCAAACAAGCAGCCTCCTGAGGGCTTCTTGGTCCCCTGCTGATCTGCCTCCTGAGGACATGTGCTGGTCATTCTGAGCCAAGCCAATTTCTGTCACCTGAGTGACAGAAATTAATAGGTTGACAATATTTTAAGTGTGTTGGCCCTCCAAAGTGAAGCTCACACAAACCTGGCAGATTAATCTTGTGAGCAGAGATGGATTTACCATAAGTCTAAGAAAGATTAAGTATTAGAGTTTCTTCCAAAGCCCTGGAAGGGGCCCCAACAATGAGTTCACAGGGTCCTATGCTTTGTAAAATTGGCAAAAGTAAGATATTTTAAACACATTTCCTCTCTGTCACAATTTCCCTTTTATCTGGTGGCCCTGGAAAAGCCATGGGAATTTCAGGGAAGTTGAAATGGAGATACAGTTAGGTTGCACTATGTATGTGGTTAGCTGTTATTTCTGTGCAGGTTACTGCCAGCCATCCTGGGGCAGGAAGGACTTCCAGGTATGCTCCTATTGTCCACCAGCATGGAGACAAAGTGCAGGGCTAGCGGTCAGATCACAGGAGGAGAAAGTGTACTGCAGCTCCTCCCACGGGAAGTATGTGGATCACGGAGGAGAAATGAGGTGTGAAATGCACAAACTGGGAGCTAGTCTGGGGTAAGGTCTTCCAATCATGGATACAATGACTGCAAGACGTGGTTCATGCTGGTGCCTGGACAAAAGAGAAGTGTCTCCCTATCAGGAATAAATAAATAAATTAAAAATAGTAAAGTAATAAAGCATACACAATTATACACATACTGTCATTATGATTTCATCTTTATTAAGACAAAAATTTGGGTGCAGGCGGTTTATTTGGGGAGTGATCCCACAAGTGAGGAGAGTGACGCAAGGAAGGAAGAAGAGTCATGGAGGCTGATTCTGTTGAGACCCCCTGAGAAGTACACAGAATATATCCCCAAAGTGAGCACTAAACGAAGAGGCTAGAGCCCTACTCACCAGCCCCTGAGAACCCTGGCCAGAACTGGCCCACTCTTTGGGCCTTGCCAAGCAAGCTCCTAAGGGCAGAATGTAGAAAGGCAGGCCTGCTCTGAGGTGGAATGCTGGTGGCACAGACACTGACCCCCATATCCATCAGCGCCAGAAAGTGACACATGGCTGAGAAGGATGTGCAATAGAATTTATTGAAATTCTTATATGTGTGCTTATATGAACGCAAAGCTTTACCAGCACTACAAATAGGGTGTGTGTCTTTAATAACTCCTCCACAAAAGAAATTTGATCGAGGTCTTCCCAGTTTGAAAACCATCCTAGAAATTTACACAGCTTTACCAGTGATGAGTTGTGTAGCTGAAAGAAACTCTTCTAAACTATCAATAATAAGAAAAAAATTTCTATCTATAAACAATCATATTACAAAGTCATTATTATTAGGAAGAAGTAATCAGATTATGTAGCCAAAGAATGTAAGAAAATCTTTTAAAGAAAGAAAAGTTGTCATTTTTTCCCTAGACTTTGTGGAGCTTATATTTGTTAACTTCTAAAAATTTGTAATTTGTTGTGACTTCTCTCATTCTAAATGAGTATTTAAGTTGTACCTAATTTTGTGTTGTAGTGTTCTGGTGTGAGAGGCCTTGGCAGCCAGCCAGCAGCCTTCCTGGGAAGAGCCATCTTTAAGGAGTCAGCCACAGAAGGAGGGTCACTTCCTGACACACCAAGACCCTGGGTAAGTTGCTGAACGTCACTCAAGCAGAGTTCTTATTTATTTTTTAGAACAACTAGTCTTTCGGGGTGCAGACAGATACTCTATCACTCAGAATGGCACCCAAAGCACTTCATTCAAGGTCACCTGAGGGTTACAGGGGCACTGATCCTCGAAGCACAGAGTCACATCATTATTTAGACAAACTCTTAAATGAGAGAAAAACAAGATGCTGCTATAGTGGGTCCTGTGAGTTTGTGACAAGCAGCCCCTATAACCGTTTGTTGAATGAGTTTACCCACGTTGCTGCCTCCCAGAAGCACGTGTCCTTGGGGCCTCAGTGCCCCCCTTGGTCTCCAAACACCTGCTCAATCTGGGGATTGAATGGATTCTCCTTTCCCAGGACGTGCGGCCACTGGTGCTGCATCTTCTTCCAGAAGTGATCTGCCAACAGCTGTGACACCACCTGCAAGCAAGAACCCAAAGGAAAAGGAAAAGGGGGATTATACCAAAGTAAGGAACTTATCGGCAAGATTTACTCTATTCTTTGAGTGGTGGGCAGACCTTAGGCTGTCTCCTAAGGATTCCTACCTTTGGGTCTTCCTATGATCCCCTTCCTTTGATGTGGGTGGAACCTATCACCTGGTTTTAAGCAACAGAGCACAATAAAGGAAGTCCTTTCAGTGACTGTCGCATTATCTCTGACTCTGCTTTGCTGGCGGACTTGCTCTCGAGACCCTCCTTGCTGGGCTGATAAAGTTAGAAGCCATGTTGGGAAGCCACATGGCAGGGAGCAGAGGGTGGCCTCTAGCTCACATCTAGTAAGAAGTTGGGTCTTCAGTCCTACAGCCACAAGGAAATAAATTCTGCCAACAACCCAAGTGGGTATGGAGTCAAATCTTCCCCAGTTGTCTCCAAGTGAGAACGTAGATGTTAGTTTGTGAAATCCTAAGCAGGGAGCCCAGTGAAATTTGCCAGCACTTCTGACCCACAGAAACTGAACCAAGTATGTATTGTTTTAAGCTGTTACCTTTGTGGAAATTTGTATTTGGCAACAGACGGCAAATATACTTTCTCAGAAAGCCATTTATTCACTTACCTGTGGACAGCTAACACTTACTACAGGGCTAAGGCTTGGGTTTTGGAGATAAACAGGATGAATCCTTCCTTCAAGGAACTCCCAGTCTAGTGAGGGACTGAGACAAGCAGAATGATGCCACCAAAGCTACAGGGAGGGCTGTGAGGGGTGCTCACGCCTGGAAGGGGAAGAGGTGGCAACTCTGCTGGGTGGGAGGAAAGGATAGGTCCTCTCAGAAGAGTGTGATAGCTGAGCTAATTTTCAAGGAGGAATTCACCAGATGGATCAAGAAGGAAGTAGTATATATGATGGAGGACTCAGCACACACAAAAGCTCAGAGGCACAGAAGAGAATGGCCCTTGGGTGGGGACCCGGGGGTGCCTGGGACATGAGGCTGAACGGGTACCCTGGCGGGCTGTGGGCATGAACAGTGTGGCTGGAGTGCCAGGGTGAGGAATGTACAGGCTTAACTCACAGGTCTGTCCCTGGCTCTCCCAGCCCAATGCCCACGCGCTGGTTCCATTGTTGTACGTCCCTTTATTCACAATGTCACCAGGATCCATTCTTGGTGTTCAGTCCTCTGGCTTGTCATTAACATGTCTTTGATGAGGAGTCTTTCTCTGGAGATAATGCCTTCATTTAGCAAATGGGGCTTGGACAAGCCTTCAGGCCCCAGATGGCTACATCTCCCTGGGGTTGGGTAGGGGGTGGTTAAAGCTGAATGAATAGAGGAATGTGATTGCTGAAGGCTTCAGAGGGGAACATGTTGTTCAGTGCGGATGCTCACTGATGTCCCTGACGTATTCAGAAGCACATGGACATTGTCTTCAAAGGGCACATCCTGTTCATCTTGCCAGTAAGCAGTGCTGCCAGCTCCCTGTGGATGTGGGCAGCCCTCTTCTACTCTCTGGCCTGAAATTCTCTCATTTGCAAAATGAGTGAATGATCTAATGACTTATCTGGGTCTAAATTGTGCATAAGATTTTAGCACTTAGAAAAAAACTAGAACTGGTTGAGTCAATATATTAAACATCCTTGGTATTTTAATACATTCTGAACCTTCTGAGGTGGATCCCGAATTCCATCCATCCACCCATGTAACCTTGATTATTTCTGTGTGGTGTCTAACACGCACACACCCCACCTGCCACTACCACATACTACATGAACCACACACACACACACATACACACACACTCAGACCTAAAGAGGCTGTCAGGCCAGCAGGTTTGCTGGAAGAGCTGATCATCTCTCACATATTAAAGCGGTCAGTGTATTTCAAAAGAGAGGACTGGTTTCAGACTGTTTTTCCTGCCACTTCTCAACAGAGTAGCCTCCTAGGTCTGTGGAAAATTGAAGGTGAAGGTGAAGGTGAAGTCGCTCAGTCGTGTCCGACTCTTTGCGACCCCGTGGACTGTAATGTACTCTGTCCATGGGATTCTCCAGGCAAGAATACTGGAGTGGATTGCCATTTCCTTCTCCAGGGGATCTTCCCGACCCAGGGATCAAACCCGGGTCTCCCACATTGGAGGCAGATGCTTTAACCTCTGAGCCACCAGGGAAGCCCGTGGAAAATTACGGGTTCTTATTTTTTGGTTTTTGCATTTTACCTGGATATACCTAAGCCGTCTTCCTAATAATTATGTGGTACCAAAGTATTTGTGGTCATTTGTTTCCCAGTCTGATTAATAAGAGGTGAGACAGGGATGAGGATAAGCGGAGGAAAGTTAGCAGGAAAGAACTCAGACTTGAGTATGGGCAGCTGCTTGGTTTGAAAGCAATTAGTTGGCTGCCACTCTAATGGAGATTAAAATATTCATGAGTGTGCACTGCTGATATTTTGGACCTAAAATGAGAGTGGCATCATTATTACTAAACTAGACACTTGTGATAAAATGACCCACTATAATTATTCATTTGTCTGAGAAACGTGTACTGAGCACCTACTATGAGCTTCTTAAAACCAACCTTCTCTGGTAACTCCCATGATACACTGCTCAGGACAAGCCTCAGCTATCCTTAGTACCCTGGATGAGCTGGTCCTTGAACACAAACATCTTTTGTGCTTCCCTATTCACAATTTAAAATATTAATGCAATACCTATTCAGTTGAGAAAAAATTTGAAAGACAGTTAAGCAAAAAGGAAAACAGGTTACAACACATCTTAATTGAATAGAGTCACTGTTAGCACTGAGCCTTTCTGAGCCACACACACACGCACACACACACGTACATACACTGGATCCCTCTGTAAATATTTTATAACCTGCTCTTTTTGAGGAATAATTTACACACAGTAAATTAACTCTTTTTGGTAAACAGTTCCATGAGTGTTGACAAATGCGTTCAGTTGAGTAATCATCCCACCAATCTTTAATCTGCTTTTATTAATTCGTTCTATATTGCAAACTTATTTCCATGTCACTGAAAGTAGATCTCTTATCATTTTTATTCATGGCACTATATTCCATCAGATATATATAACTAATTTATTTCACTGATAGAGAGTCTTGCCACACATCTCCCTAACATCTGTCCTCAGGACAGGGGCAGAGACAGTTTCCTGCTGCCGGTGCCTACAACATCTGCAGCCCAGGGTGGGTTCACAGGCTGCCTCATTCACTACCCCTGCTAGACACGTGCACAGAATGAAACTGGTGCAGCGGAAAGCTAGGGGACATAGGGTCCTGGGTAAGTGGAATGTCGTGGTGAACAGGGTCAGGCTCTTCCCTGTCTCTTCCTTGGCAGTGACCCAGCTAGCTGCCTGTGCTCTCACAGGGCCCCAGCTGCAGAGTCCAGACATTTGTCACCAGGGCGGTGCTGCTCTTGTCCAGGTGCCACTCAGTTCCAGCAGTGCGGCCCTTACTCTGGGTGCACTGGTGCTGGCCTGCAGGCCCCCTTGCAGCCCCAGCGCTTAGGTGGGGCACCGTCACCCACTCATCTGTCTGCTGCATAAGCCCTCATGGTTGCAAAACCATGTGATGGTTGTTGGCCCACTGCAAATTTTCCTCTTTGAAACTCTCACAGAAGGGGTGACCAAGCAGGGTAACTTAACCTGCCATTGTTTATGTATTTAGGTGAGCAGCTTTCTCAGTTTTTACTTGCAGCCTTTGCTCTCCCTAGGATTCAGGCATGAGTCCATGGAGAGGGGAGTTGGAGAGTGGGGACTTGGTGCTGTTTCTTGATTCAGTCCTGGGTGACAGCCAGCATGTGGTTTTTAGAATTGCTCTCCCTTCTGATGACAGGTTAAAATGGAACCACATTTCTTTGCCTAACCATATTTGTACTTATGATGAGTTTTTCCCCAGGCAGTACTGGTCCCCAGGCAAATATACCATGCCAGATTCAGCCCACATGCTCCTGATCTGCTCACATTTGCAGGCATGATAGAAGCCCAGCAGTGGTCATGGCTGGACATCATCTGAGATTCCTCCACACTCCCACTTCAGAAGATATTTGTATATACTTTGTTACAAAAATGGAACTTACCCATGAAAACAAACCCTAAACAGTAACTACCTTTTTGTAATATATATATATTTAATTTATTTTTTAATTGAAGGATAATTGCTTTACAGAATTTTGTTGTTTCCTTTTGTAATATTTTTAAAGAATAAATTCTTGCAATTGAGAGCAAGATTATATAGACTTCACCAACAATTTATGACCAACCTTTTAAATTGCTAAATTGTTAACTGGGGTTCTACCAGACCAAAATGAAAAATCTCTGAATTTATTTTTTCTGTAGGAAGAACATATCCAGTCTATCTTGGTAAGATTGATTTTAAATGCCTGCAGGGAAGCCCTTACCACAGGGAAGGCATGGTTTTATTTCTCTGGCTTCTTAATCTGCTCAGAAACACAATCTATTGGACCTGGTTGCTTTTGTTCCCAATTAATTTTAAATTTGTAAGCTTACAATGTGATAGTGGTATGAGATGTATTTTAAAACATTTAAGGAAACATGTAAGTTTCCAGCTCCAGGCCGTCTGTGCTGATTCAGTGTGTCACCACTCAAACCGCTGCTGCCAGCTGATGTATAAAGCAAACTGAACAAACATGGTCCTTCATACCTGGGTGACCAGCCTGCTGCTGCTGCTGCTAAGTCGCTTTAGTCGTGTCCAACTCTGTGCGACCCCATAGACGGCAGCCCACTAGGCTCCTCTGTCTCTGGGATTCTCCAGGCAAGAACACTGGAGTGAGTTGCCATTTCCTTCTCCAATGCATGAAAGTGAAAAGCGAAAGTGAAGTTGCTCAGTCGTGCCTGACTCTTAGCGACCCCAAGGACTGCAGCTCACCAGGCTCCTCCATCCATCCAGCCTAGAGGACCGCTATTGGAGGGTTCCTGGCCCAGAAAGCCCTTCCTCTTCTCTTTCCCCACTGCCAGCAGAGATGCCTTCTTGGAGGGACTCCACAAGTTTGCCATGGACCTGGGGTCCCAGGGACTTATGTGTTGAGACAAATAAAGATCTAGAGGCTATTAAACTTATTTAAAGCCAACCTACTGATTATATATATAGATGTTTGCTTCTAGCAGTGTAAACGGGTCAGGGCTCAAGAAAGAAGAGGGAGTTGGTGTCATGGAAGATTCACTGCCTGCAGGGAGAGTTTGAAGGGGTTGGTTTGAGTTGCTCCTTGCATGATAAGAGATGAGGCTGTTTTGCAGAGACTTTGTTGGATGGAGTTTCGAAAGGCATGAGGTGTCAGGAATGTTTAACCAGAGAGTCTCAGCATAGCCAAGAAAACTGGACTTGATGTGTTTGTGATTCTTTCAACATTTCCTGTTTACTATTGTCTGATTTTAGATTCAGAGATGTTTTGAGTGCCTTTTCAGATATTTAACTTTACAAAGATTTTAAAAGGTAGACGTTGAACATATAGAATTGCTGCACCTTCCACAGGCCACAAATCTGGGTCTTGGATCTTTACCATGATGTTTCTTTTCTAGGACAAACTTTCTTTGCATTTTGTCAGTAGTTTGACTGCTATTCCCAACTCTCTGCTACATTAGCTGTCTCCGGAAACATCTAGTGATCTCCCAAGTATTCTTTCCAGTGGGTCCTGCTGGGAGGGCCAAGAGTTCCTGCTTCATGGCAGTCACACCTGTATAATCCCTCTCCTTTGAGTGTGGTGGAACTTGACACTTGCTTTTAACTTCTAGGATATGGCAAAGGGGATGGAACATTACTCTGAGATTAGGTTGTGTACCACTGTAACTTCTGTCTTGCTGGCAGATACTCTCTGTTGCCGTTTTGTACTCACTGATGAAACAGATCACTCAGGTGGCCTCTGAGCAACAGCCAGCTAGGAACTGTTGCTAGCAACATTTTAGTTCCACAAGCCTCAAGGAACTAAATTCTGCATAAAACTTGGAGGCAGATCCAAGTTAAGCTTTCAAATGACACCAGCCCTGGCAGACACCTTGATGGCAACCTGGGAGAGACAGTGGAGCAGGATACCCAGTTAACCCACATTGCCTAGATTCCTGGCCACAGAAACTGCCAGATAAGTAATGTGCATGGCTTTAAAATCATTTGGTATGAAACAGTAGACAACTAAAACACCTTTTCAATCTTAATCCTGTTTGATCTTTATTTTTCTTCATAATTTGATTCCCTGCATCAACCTCATCCCTGCCAGTGTCTCTAACTCTCAACTATAAGCAGCTGATTCCCAAACCTGTGTCTCCAGGCCAGACCCCTCTCTTGAGATCAGAACTCATAAACTTGATTTAGTGACTGGATATAGTGCAGGTACCCCAAATTTAGAATGTTCCAATCTTATCCTGACAAAATGTGGTCCACTGGAGAAGGGAATGGCAAACCACTTCAGCATTCTTCCACTGAGAACCCCATGAACAGTATGCAAAGGCAAAAAGATAGGACACTGAAAGAGGAACTCCCCAGGTGGGTAGGTGCCAAATATGCTACTGGAGATCAGTGGAGAAATAACTCCAGAAAGAATGAAGAGATGGAGCCAGAGCAAAAACAACACCCAGTTGTGGGTGGGACTGGTGATAGAAGCAAGGCCTGACGCTATAAAGAGCAACATTGCATAGAAACCTGGAATGTTAGGTCCATGAATCAAGGCAAATTGGGAGTGGTCAAACAGGAGATGGCAAGAGTGAACATCAACAGCAAACTAAAATGGACTGGAATGGGTGAATTTAACTCAGGTGACCATTATATCTACTACTGTGGGCAGGAATCCCGTAGAAGAAATGGAGTAGCCATCATAGTCAACAAAAGAGTCTGAAATGCAGTACTTGGATGCAATCTCAAAAACAACAGAATGATCTCTGTTCATTTCCAAGGCAGACCATTCAATATCATGGTAATCCAAGTCTATGCCCCAATCAGGAACGCTGAAGAAGCTGAAGTTGAACAGTCTATGAAGAGCTACAATATCTTTTAGAACTAACAAAAAAGATGTCCTTTTCATTATAGGGGACTGGAATGCAAAAGCAGGAAGTCAAGAAACACCTGGGGTAACAGGCAAATTTGGCCTTGGAGTATAGAAAGAAGCAGGGCAAAGGCTGATAGAGTTTTGCCAAGAGACTACACATAGCAAATACCCTCTTTCAATAACACAAGAGAAGACTCTACACATGGACATCACCAGATGGTCAACACTGAAATCAGATTGATTATATTCTTTGCAGCAAAAGATGGAGAAGCTCTATACAGTCAACAAAAACAAGACCAGGAGCTGACTGTGGCTCAGATCGTGAACTCCTTATTGCCAATTTCAGACTTAAATTGAAGAAAGTGGGGAAAACCGCTAGACCATTCAGGTATGACCTAAATCAAATCCCTTATGACTATACAGTTGAAGTGAGAAATAGATTTAAGGGCCTAGATTGACAGAGATTCATGACATTGTACAGGAGACAGGGATCAAGACCATCCCCAAGAAAAAGAAATGCAAAAAAGCAAAATGGCTGCCTGAGGAGGCCTTACAAAGAGCTGTGAAAAGAAGAGAAGCAAAAAGCAAAGGAGAGAAGGAAAGATACACCCACTTGAATGCAGAGTTCCAAAGAATAGCAAGGAGAGACAAAAAAAAAGGCCTTCCTCAATGATCAGTGCAAAGAAATAGAGGAAAACAATAGAATGGGAAAGACTAGAGATCTCTTCAAGATAATTAGAGATACGAAGGGAACATTTCATGCAAAGATGGGCTCAATAAAGGAAAGAAGTGGCACGGACCTAACAGAAGCAGAAGATATTAAGAAAAGGTGGCAAGAATACACAGAAGAACTGTACAAAAAAGATCTTCACGACCCAGATAATCATGATGCTGTGATCACTCATCTAGAGCCAGACATCCGGGAATGTGAAGTCAAGTGGGCCTTAGGAAGCATCACTATGAACAAAGCTAGTGGAGGTGATGGAATTCTGGTTGAGCTATTTAAATCCTGAAAGATGATGCTGTGAAAGTGCTACACTCAATATGCCAGCAAATTTGGAAAACTCAGCAGTGGCCACAGGACTGGAAAAGGTCAGTTTTCATTCCAATCCCAAAGAAAGGCAATGCCAAAGAATGCTCAAACTACTGCACAGTTGCACTCATCTCACATGGTAGTAAAGTAATGCTCAAAATTCTCCAAGCCAGACTTCAGCAATATGTGAACTGTGAACTTCCAGATGTTCAAGCTGGCTTTAGAAAAGGTAGAGGAACCAGAGATCAAATTGCCAACATCCACTGGATCATCAAAAAAGCAAGAGAGTGCCAGAAAGACATCTATTTCTGCTTTCTTGACTATGCCAAAGCCTTTGACTGTGTGGATCACAATAAACTCTGGAGAATTCTGAAAGAGATGGGAATACCAGACCACCTGACCTGCCTCCTGAGAAATCTATATGCAGGCCAGGAAGCAACAGTTCGAACTGCACATGGAACAACCGACTGGTTCCAAATAGGAAAAGGAGTACATCAAGGTTGTATATTGTCACCCTGCTTATTTAACTTCTATGCAGAGTATGTCATGATAAATGCTGGGCTGGATGAAGCTCAAGCTGGAATCAAGATTGCCGGGAGAAATATCAATAACCTCAGATATGCAGATGATACCACCCTTATGGCAGAAAGTGAAGAAGAACTAAAGAGCCTCTTGATGAAAGTGAAAGAGGAGAGTGAAAAAGTTGGCTTAAGGCTCAACATTCAGAAAACTAAGATCATGGCATCTGGTCCCATCACTTCATGGCAAATAGATGGGGAAACAGTAGAAATAGTGGATGACTTTATTTTTGGGGTCTAAAATCTCTGCAGATGGTGACTGCCACCATGAAATTAAAAGATGCATACTCCTTGTAAAGAAAGTTATGACCAGCCTGGACAGCATATTAAAAAACAGAAACATTACTTTGCCAAGAAAGGTCCATCTAGTCAAGGCTATGGTTTTTCCAGTAGTCATGCATGGATGTGAGAGTTGACTATAAAGAAAACTGAGTGCCAAAGAATTGATGCTTTTGAACTGTGGTGCTGGAGAAGACTCTTGAGAGTCCCTTGGACTGCAAGGAGATCCAACCAGTCCATCCTAAAGGAGATCAGTCCTGGGTCTTCTTTAGAAGGACTGATGCTGAAGCTCCAATACTTTGGACACCTGATGCGAAGAATTGACTCATTGGAAAAGACCCTGCTGCTGGGAAAGATTGGGGGCAGGAGGAGAAGGGGACGACAGAGGATGAGATGGTTGGATGGCATCACCAACTCGATGCACATGAGTTTGGATAGACTCTGGGAGTTGGTGATAAATAGGGAGGCCTGGCTGCTGTGGTCCATGTGATCACAAAGAGTTGGACACAACAAGCAACTGAACTGAACTGAATCTTCTCCTTTATTTGAGTTCCTTCACTTGGTATTTTCACCTCTCTTCATCCAGGTGTCTAATTTTGTGAGTCATCTCCTTCCTACTCATGAAATCCATTCAATCAGCACGTCTGGCATTATACTCTTCTAGTCCCATTACCCTCTTAAAATGAAGAAGGTATTTCTTAAAATTCTGTTCTACATTTTGGAAATGAGATAAAAAATAAAGTGATTGTTAGTATATCAGGCTTTTTTTATATTTGCTTACTTTCACTTAGATGGTGAATACAATCTGGCTCAAAAATTAATATCTATCATAAATTTGAACTTTTCAACAAAATCTGTGTTTATACTTAATTATACTTGTCTCTATGAGAAAACTGGAACAGTTGAATCAATAGTGATTATACACTGTCCCCCTCTGCTTCTCCAGCAGGGTTTTAGAAATAAATAGGCCAATAAAATAAAGCCTTCTCCCCTCTTGGTGGTGAGGGGCCAGTATCAACTGTCTTGCTCAGATGTACAGGAACTGGTGAGGGGCAGTGGACAAAGGTTCGCAGCTACTCTTTTGGTTGGTATTACGTCTGTGTCATCAACATGAGGTCCTGCAACTCAGCATTGACCAACTGGCTCTTTCAAGATGGAAAGGGGTGGATTCCCCTAGCTTCCCCATGGTCTAGAAGAATCCATTCACATGGCTTCTGCTATAGGGCACGCCATTGGGAGGAGAGTATATAGGGACATTCAGAGGTTCCCTTGAAGGCTTCAAGTCACAATTGTGTCCTGATGCTGCTCACATCTGTATCTACAGCTTAGATCCCTTCCTGAGCTTGCTGCAGAGACATCCTACAGGATCTTTAAATCCTACCTATAGGGTCTTTAAACTTTTACTAATTTTTACTAACACCTCCGCAAACCATCCTATCCCCCTAAAGGTGTTCTTGATCTCAGCAGGCAATGGAATCTATCCAATTTCCCAATTCACAAAAGAAGTGTCATGCTTAGCACCTCTTTCTCCTTCACCTTTACATCCAATAAACAACCATGTTCTGTTGATTTAACTGTCTGAATCACTCCGATAGAGGCTTTCTCTCTCCCACTCTCACTACCTATGTTCAGGCCACCACACTCTCCCACACAAAAGTGTCCTCCAAACAGGTCTCCCTCCCTCTGGACCAAACCATTCACCATGCCGCCACCTCAGGTATCTTTTTAGAGCACAAAGTGAAAGAAGTGAAAGTGTTAGTCGCTTAGTCATGTCCGATTCTTTGTGCGACCCCATGGACTGTAGCCCACCAGGCTCTTCTGTCCATGGGATTCTCCAGGCAAGAATACTGGAGCGGACTGTCATGCCCTTCTCCAGGGGATCTTCCTGACCCAGGGATTGAACCCAGGTCTTCCACATTGCAGGCAGATTCTTTACCATTTGAGCCAGGAGGGAAGCCCTAAGTCTGGGTATTTTTCCTTCTTGCTGAAAAAACCTTCAATGGCTCCCCATTCTCCGTAGCTAAAAGGTCAAATCCCAAACAGACCCTACGTGATCTGTCCCTAAATCTCTCTCTTGATCCCTTTCTCTTCGCTCCACTCTGTGTCTCAGCCACACTGAAGCACTTTTATTTCCTCCAATGTGCTGTGCTTTCTTTTGTATTCAGGTCCTTGCCCTTGCATTTCTTTGGCTCAAAACATTTTCTGCAGCCCCTTCCCTCTTCCTGTCACTTGACAAGTTCATGGTCTTAATTCTGAGTTCCTTCTTCCTAAAGTTTTTTCTCATACCCCTTTGCTCCATCCCATCTCCCATAATGCACCCTTAGCATCTGTGCTAGCAAATTAGAGGCATTGACTACTTTACATTTAATTATCTGTTTATTTCTTATTCTCCCACTCTATCCTATAATCTCCTTAACCAGCAGGGGTAGTTTCTTGTTCATCCTTGACTTCTCACTGTATTTGATACTGGATAGGCACTCAGTAAACATTCTTGGATGGCAATTTGCCATCTAGACTGTTCAGCTCCACATACAGGGTAAGTAGGCGAGCTTTAGGCATGTCTCTCCATTGTCATCCACGTTAGTCATAGCTCCGCCCACTGTGGCCCACTCTATCACCCACTCCCTGAATGGGAACGAATTTCTCAGGAATGACTTAAGGTTATTGCACACACTGATTTTCAGCTTTTGACTCTGTTCACAATAATCAGTTATTGGTGAAGCCGTTTGAGTGCAAGAAAGAGCCCCAATCTGACAGAACTTGAACCCTAATGCTATTTTAAGAGTCAGGGACACAATACTCTTTTGATAGATCAGACAGATATGTCCCAAGGGATACAACAAAGCTGTCTTTGACCCTCTTCTTTTTAGTTCATTCCTCATTACTCCCTATCTGACCATCTCCTCTCGTCCCTGTTCTCTGTAGAATCAGAGGGTAAAATTCTGTGATGTACAAAGAACGATAAGAACTACTACCTCATTACTGCCAGAAAGCAGGTCTCCATGTGAACTATTCTAAAACTAGACATCATTGAGGGGAGGGGGCAAACTCTAATATTTAAGCAGCTTCTAGCCAATGATTCTCTTGGATCAACATATCCAAGTGATACACAGGAAACAGATATTCTGCAGTGCATTACTTAGATTTTTGGTGTTGTTGCTATTTAACACATGGGTATTTAACATTCGCTTTAAAATTTACGAGCACCTATGGGACTCCACTGTCCATCTATCTGATGATGGAGTGGCAGTCTTCCTTTTCTTTTGAGATAACTCTTAGCCCTGCCCATGGGTACTCATGGGACCTAGAACTCGAGGGAAGGACAGCGTGGTTCTCTTCAAGCTTCTGAGGCGATGATCAGGCCTCCCTGTGGCCTGACTGACCAAAATGTAACAAGTGGCAGAGCTGCCCCCGCCCCCGGTTCTTTCCCTAATTTCTATATAAAGAGATACTATGAGGAAGCCCAGTATATAGAACAGATAAAAGAGGAGCTTCCCTGGCTAGAGCCAGCATAATGGACAGAATGAGGACAGGAGGGGACAGCATCCCACCTTCCAGCCCCCCTTGCTCTGTGAAGAGACCAGAGCAGAGCTGCTTTCCAGAATTGTCCCTTGGAATCCTAGATGGGAAACAGCTTTTACTGCAGGATATTGTCAAGGACATTGTTCTCCTCTCATACAATTCTCCTCATTTTCTAGAATGATCTGTAGAAGAAATTTCTCACAGGACTCATTTCCAGGAATCCTTCTGATTTTTTTTTTTCTGAGTACTTTATTTTTTTTTTATCTTTTGAAGGCCATGGCTTATGCCTCTCTTTGCATCAGCCCCTTGGAAAGCCTGGAGCTGATTTTGTGGGTCCTTGCAGGGAGTACCTTAGGAATTTCTGGGACAAATCATGAATTGTAAACATTAAGTCAGGAATCCAGGTGTCATTTCTATCTCATTTTCCTTTTACTCTGATCTTTACTTTATTCTTTAAAATGAATATTAATTTAATTTATGTTTATCTTCTATCTTACACATGCATGTACATCACTTCAAACTCTTTCTGGAATAAAACAGGATAAAAATGAACATATGGATGCATTAATTATAATGAAAAAATAACAACTTTCAGCAACCATCACGTGACTGCTCTTACCTCATTAGGGTGAAATCCATCCACGGGTTCGATGAGCTGCCAGGGCTGCCCACCTTTCTTTTGCCACTCCTCCATGACTGCAGGCAGACACACACAGAATTAGAGACAGGCTTTTCCAAGCAGTGGTCAACACCAGAATAAGGGCTGTGAAGGATGCTCCCCTCCTGGGCTGATGTTTACCCAGCCACATCTGCCTCTGAGTCATTGTTTCAGGATGGGGGTTTTCTAAACAGAAGTGATCTTTCCATTGTATCATTTTCCCCCTTTAACTCAAGAAGAAAAAGGTGTGATAGTGTTGGATGAATGTGGTTTGTAGAGTAAGAGGGGTGGGAGGGAAGGGTGAGCTGTAAAATATTCAACACTGATTTAAGTCCATCTCATTTCTCAGTGACCAGAACAGAATTTCAGAAATAAGAGGAAACTATTAAACTAACCTTTCCTTTCATGGGTTGCCATTTCCAGACACTGCCTGCATATATCAAGCCATCATCATTAAAACTCACATAGTTCTCAGAAATATAATTACATAAAATGATCTCAACATCACATGTAGAGTGAGGATAGCTACAGAGAAAACAGTATGAGCCTTAAAATGATGAGCAGCAATAAAACAGTTCTTCAACAGGAGTGAAACCCAGGAATGTCAGTTGCCCCAAGGCAACAGCATAACGAACTCTACATTGTAATATCATATTGTCAATAAGGATTTATCAAGGAAATTTCAAATCCCCAGAAAACCTCCAGAGAGAAAACTGTGAGACCTACCGTTACTAGCGTAGCCCACCATGTCCTTACTTCCCTGATGTTCTGAGAAGGGAGTGGGCACAGCTGTGATTCCCCCAGTTCCTCTTTCCTTGTGCGTATGTGTTCAGTCACCTGGTTGTGTCTGACTCTGCAACCCGTGGACTGTAGCTCATCAGGCTCCTCTGTCCATGGGGATTGTCCAGGAAAGAATACTGGTGTGGGTTGCCATTTCCTACTCCATCTTCCCTCCTCACTCCGTAAAAACTCAAGGGCAGGGATCTGTGCCCTCTTGCCCCACCCCCAACTTTTTATCTCTCTTTGCCCCAAGGGAAGAATGAAAATTCTATTAGGGGCTCTGACTGACAAGAGAAGCTGGACTTCCCTGGAGCTGAATCAATACTATGTTGCTTTTGTAATTAGTTCTTAACATCACGCCAGGCCATTTATACTTGCAGTCCAATCCCTGTCCCCAGAGGGGCTGCAAATACTGCTGCCCTTCTCAGAGCACAGGAGACAATCCCTGCTGGTGGTCTGGAATCTTACACTGGATTACCAGTTCCTGTTTGCTTTTTCCCTGCCTGAATGGCCACCACTGAGCCACTCTCTTATACTTTGTGTTTTATTGGGTTTTATTGGAGGGTTCTGGAAGAAACAGCTATTGGAAAATGGCCTTGGCATTTCTTGTGACACTCAAATCAAGGACATTGTCCACGGTGTCCTCCATATGTGGTCCCAAGGGAGAGACTGCTTCATGCTGGTAAATGATGTATCTCTCTGAAGGACTAGTATATATCTGATCTTCTGATAGGAAGCTTAGAGTTGCAATGATGCTGAAACCACACTAACTCTTATGAAGACTTATTCTGCTGAACCAGCTTGCAGACCTCAACAGTTTCTTGCAGTTGGCCACAGGTACCCTGTGAAAGACAGAGCCTTGGGCCAGCTTGCCTGGCTCCAGCTTCAGTCTGCCTGGCTGTTCTGTTTATCAGGCATGACCTTGGAATCATATTTTCTGCTTCATCTTAAATTTTTGCTGCTGCACCTTAACCTCTGGACCTGAAACTGAAGCACCTGTGGGGCTGTGCTGGCCTCCTGGGTGCATAACGCTGCTCCAGCCCAGCCCTGCTCATCTGGCTCACCTGCTGTGAGTTCCCAGTGTTTGGTTCAAGTTGTTCCTTCTCCCCTTTGATTCCTACTCACTTTTTTTTTGGGGGGGGGTCCTACTTTTCTACTTTAGAATTTTATGCTGATTCTCTGAGTCACTGCCAATCTGAACATCCAACCAATTACCCTTAATGGAGCACCAGGCATTTGGAAGGGTTTCTTCAAAGTGAGTGTCACCCATTACTGAGCCCCCTCCATACTTTTTGCTCTTCTGTATGACAGCCTTATCCCTGTCTTGCAGTCCCAAGAGTTTCTAAAACAAAAATCAATAATGATGCAGAAAGGCCCAGCCCAGGTTAAGACATCAGCCTTCCTGGTTATCTGTCGCAGGAGAGATGACCTTGCTTCTATGCTACTTGTGCTCTTCCACCTCACCCAAATTCTCAAGGAACTTTTCCATCCTTTCTCTTGCTTCTCTATTTTTAGTTGGGTTTCCCTTATGCTGAACAAGTGTGAAAAAGAAAAGAAAGAGAGAAAGAAGCTCTATCCAGTGTTAAGTAATTCCCAATCCATGTTAGACAATGGGAAGCAAGCCCCAGTGAAGACCTCGGAAAGCCTGCTGAGAAGCTGTAGGGTCGAATGAATAAGACATGAAGATGGTATTAACAAGATGGACAGCAAAGCATGGGTCTGACCTGGACCACCCACACATCCTCTGATCCAGCAGGGGCAGGAAGTTCCCTACAGTATTTTCTGGCTCTCCTTGTTTGCAGAGAAGGTTAATCAACAAATTCAATCTAAATGTGTGTCTTTACTGGCTAAGAGAACATTCAGAAAGGAATTACAGTGATCTAGAAAGCTGGAAAATCCACAGTGGAAAGCAAATTTGAGCCCACAATGGAAAGCAAATTTGAGCCCATAAGTGAAACAAATTTGAGCCTATAAGTTTAAGCCAAGATGGTGTTCCTGGAGAGAAATGTTTACTGAGAGCCTCATGTTATAAATACCAGACTTCTTATACCCATGTTTCTCTCTCTAGTGTGATTGAATGCCAGTCTTAACAAGCTTAAAGTTAGTCTAGGCTGTTTCCATTTTGACTTGAATTTTATGTGCATTCAGTTCAGTTCAGTTCAGTCGCTCAGTCGTGTCTGACTCTTTGCGACCCATGAATCGCAGCATGCCAGGCCTCCCTGTCCATCACCAACTCCTGGAGTTCACTCAGACTCACATCCATCGAGTCGGTGATGCCATCCAGCCATCTCATCCTCCGTTGCCCCTTCTCCTTCTGCCCCCAATCCCTCCAGCATCAGTGTCTTTTCCAATGAGTCAACTCTTCGCGTGAGGTGGCCAAAGTACTGGAGTTTCAGCTTTAGCATCAGTTCTTCCAAAAAACACCCAGGACTGATTTCCTTTAGAATGGACTGGTTGGATCTCTTTGCAGTCGAAGGGACTCTCAAGAGTCTTCTCCAACTAACTATTAAATGAAAAACTATTTCCCTTAGAAGAAGGGAGAGGTGGTGATGGATATTATACTTCATGGAACAAATTCAGTCATCAGATTTAATGACTTTTTTAAATGAAAAGGAACGGCCATTCCTTCTACTCCCTTGGAGGCTTGATCTCATAATGTAGGATCATTTTCTCACATGATGGTTCTGTCTTTGAGGGTTGCTGCTGCTGCTGCTGCTGCTAAGTCACTTCAGTCATGTCCGACTCTGTGCTACCCCATAGACGGCAGCCACCAGGCTCCCCCGTCCCTGGGATTTTCCAGGCAAGAACACTGGAGTGGGTTGCCATTTCCTTCTCCAATGCATGAAAGTGAAAAGTGAAAGTGAAGTCGCTCAGTCGTGCCCGACTCTTAGCGACCCCATGGACGGCAGCCTACGAGGCTCCTCCATCCACGCGATTTTCCAGGCAATAATACTGGAGTAGGGTGCCATTGCCTTCTCCGAAATATCTATAGACAACAGAATTACAACACTTACAGGAAGAGTCAGTAACTCACAGGCAAGAGTTTAAGGTTTCACCTGTGTTATGACCAGACAGAGTTAGATAGAATGACCCTTTTTAGTTTGTTTATCTCAGGGTGAAATTTTGCTCTTTAGAATAAATACAATTGTAGACAGTGGTCTCTATTTCTTCCTGAGTGATTTTGCTGTGGGATGTCCAAGCAGGGTATTATGGTAAATTGGTCAGTTTCCTTCCTACCTGGGACCATAATTAAAAATAGGTATACGAATTCCAATTTGTTCTTTGGAACAGCTGATTTAAAGCTCCTGAATCAGCATGAAGGATCTCTTGGGATATGGTACGTACTGTATTTCTTTTTTGGTAAAGTAAAGACTTTGCTAATAACCAGTTTTTCAGAGATGCAATAGAAATCACAGGAGAAGACTCATAGAACATTTGCTAGCTCCTTGATGAACAGCAATATTAGCAGATGCTTAAAGAGAAATCTGAATTCTGGTCAGATTTCATGGCTCTTGGTCATTTTACAAACACACATGGGGGAATGCGGTTTATTCTAATTGAGTTGTCTTAGAAGCTGAGGGCAGCTGGTGGAATATTTAAAGTGTCAATGAATAAATGGCCTTGTCAGTCAAGTGGCATTTTCCTTCCCCCATTTGGGAGGTGTGGTAGAGATGAAGAAAAAGGACAGCACCTGCTCAAGTTGGCATTTCCTGAAAGGAGAAAAAATTACTGCTTCTGTTAACTCATAACCAGTTGGAGAATGAGTCAGCAAGAGACAAAAAAAAGTCTTTGAGGTGAGCAATCATCTTTTGGAGCTGGACTGAGGCTGTCAGAGTGGAAACAGACAGGTCTCATGTCTACCCTCGAGGGACAGGGACCCTCAACAGTCATTTGCTCTGTTTCAGGGTGTAAAATTACATATGAAAGGTGAATTACATATGAAAGTAACATATGTGATGTTCAAATGCAGTGTAGAAATGAGAACAGAGATTTTTCATGTGACTACTGAGACTGTAGACTTAATAAATGACGCCATAGAGTTTCCCAGGAGGTGCAGTGGTAAAGAAACTACCTGCCAAGGCAGGAGACACAAGAGATGTGAGTTTGATCCCTAGATTGGGAAGATTCCCCTGGAGGAGGGCATGGCAACCCATTCCAGTATTCTTGCCTGGAAAACTCCATGGACAGAGGAGCCTGGTGGGCTATAGTCCACGGGGTTGCAAAGAGGTGGACATGACTGTGTGTGTTGGAGGCTACCCATGGAGATGGACCTAGAGTGGATGCGCCCTCTGCCTGCCCTGGAAAAATGCTAAAGTCTCAAGGCAGGCATTCTTTTTGGAGTAGTCTAACATTGGGTGTAGGTGAAGACATCACATAGACGTCCTGAAAAGTAGATAGAGATTCCAGCTCTTTCAGAAGCGTACGTGCTGGCACGTAGCTATTAAATGTGGGATGCTGTGTTGGATGTTTCCAGAGGCAGGTCCCAGGGTACCATTTCCTCCGTTTCTTCTCTCCCTCCCACTAGGGCTTCTCTAGTGGAGACTAACCTCATTTGCTGAAGGCAAAGAAATCCCTGTACCAAAACTGGACCTTCAATATCAGGGAATTAAAAAATTTCAGGAAATTCCTTGAACTACTGATGAGAATTGACAAACAAGGAGAGATACCTAGGAGGCTTCTCAGTAAGGTGGTCAATCACCATGTTGATGTAGCATGTTCAGCTTAACTGAAACTTTTAAATTGCATTTACTGCTGCTCTGAGGATAAGAATGTGCTGAGGAAATTCTGCTTCCAAGCACGTGGAATGCTGGTAAGGATGGGGTCTGGGACGAAGCTCTTTTCTCTATATCTTTCATGAAGAGAAGGACTGTTCTGTTTTGTTAACTATATTCCCAGCACCTGTACAGCACATAGGAGGGCTTAGTAAAAATATGATGATTAAGTGACTAAGTTCTTAATCTTGGAGCATTATCGGAGCCCCACTGTTTTAATGAGTGTATGGATCATCTGTGGATTATGTCCAGATGCAGACAGATTCTGATTAGGCAGGTGCTAATTAGGAGGGGGGCCTAGGGCTCTGCATTTGCTGTATGGATCCTGTTCATTCTGAACTGTGTATTAAGTGGCCAGGGTATGAGAGAATGGTGCTCTTTCCTAGGTGCTGGTTATGTTCTAGGCATGGCATTTAGGAGGATTATACGTTATTTCAGAGAAGGCAATGGCACCCCACTCCAGTACTCTTGCCTGGGAAATCCCATGGACAGAGGAGCCTGGTAGGCTGCAGTCCATGGGGTCGCTCAGAGTCGGAAATGACTAAGCGACTTCACTTTCACTTTTCATTTTCATGCATTGGAGAAGGAAATGGCAACCCACTCCAGTGTTCTTGCCTGGAGAATCTAGAGATGGGAGCCTGGTGGGCTGCCATCTATGGGGTCACACAGAGTCAGACACGACTGACATTACTTAGCAGTAGCAGCAGCATACAGTATTTCACACAATTATCACAAAGACTTGTTATGTAGATACAGTGTCTCTGTTTCCAGGTCTGGAAAGAAGAGTTTGAAAATGTTCAGGGAATTTCCAACAGTCCCAAAGATAACAAATGACAGAGCTAGAGATTACTGTGGAAATGGGAAAGTCTCTAGTGAAAGCTAGGCATTATTATATTTTTTAAAAGCTTTATCTACATTCAGGGTTGGTGATGATCAAAGATTGCTTAGTGGTACATTTGTTTTCACCAGGAATTCATTAATGAGGCTTTAACTCTGTATTTTAATGAGAGGTTGTTTATCAAAATGTCTCTCCCTATGAGGGAAATATGTATCACCTAGGCAGGAAATCTAGTTAAGAGAGATCAGTCTTGTTGAAAAGATGTTCAGAATTGAAGTACTAGAGTCTACCATGCAAAATGTGTCAGCTAATGCAATATTTGATAATTCATGATGGCCATCTGCTTCATCACAGATGCTTGGGCTGGGGGAACTGGGGGTGGGGAGATAGAGATGATAAACTCCTTATGAGAAATCGTCCATCCTTTGCACATACTGCAAAGCTTTTCGTTAGCATCATCTCAGCTGGCAGTCAAACAACAGAGGCTTTTGTCTTGTATAACAATTACTTAGAAATGAAAATGGGACTGGAAGGATTAAAGTCAATAGATAATAATTTTTCAGAGTCAAGATGTAAAGGATAAATCCAGTAATCACGCTTGCTTTCTTGTGACCACTCATCAGTGACCTCGGTGTTTGGAGAGAGTGCTAGAAAAGCAGCAGCAATGTTCTTTCCAGAAAGCTGGGATATGGTTTGTCCATTTCTCCATAGGCATCTGAAG
Source organism: Aepyceros melampus (assembly GCA_006408695.1). NCBI lineage: Eukaryota > Metazoa > Chordata > Mammalia > Artiodactyla > Bovidae > Aepyceros > Aepyceros melampus. Next base: position 205,189 of record SJXQ01008115.1, read on the forward strand.
TCCCTCCCTTTGAGACTCTGATTTGTTTCATCATGTGACGGGGCTGGGAATCTGCCTTGCTTTGAGTCCTTAGGGAATCCAGTGCCCTGAGAAGAGACAGAGGCTTATCCCTCAGGCCTGTCACATTCATCCTTAGCCCATTCATAAGCAGGGCATTACTAAACTGTCAAGAATAAGTAAGATGATTTCACTGACCTGTTGGCTCCCAGCCCAGAGCTGTTTCCGACTGGTCACTGGCTCTATTGCTGCAGGGATTCTAAAATAATGGTGAAATAAGGAAGTGATGCTAAGCTTCCACCTTTCCGGAAAGAGTCTCATACTTTATTTCTTCTAATACTCAGAGCTACTAATGTGTCAGGATGGGCAACAGTGACCCTGTCCACGCTGCTGCCTGTTCGCTTGTAAACAAACACCTCGCCCAGGCAGGCTCTAAATGGTGGCTGCGGCTTTTGTCTTGTGTCAATACCTAAACCAAGCAAAACTTACTTTCTTGGAAGTCGAAATCTAAGTAGAAAAGGTCGAAGTTCGTAAATTTCTGGCTGGTTGCAATTTTTTTCAGCGTTTTGGAGAGTTGTTCTGCTCTCTGTATACAAAGGAAACAGGGAGAATTTCATGAAACCTAGACTTGGGCTTTAGGGAGATAATTCAGGCAGAACAAAGAAATCAATAGTTCCCACTCCCACTCCCACTGCAAGTCATGAGCCGAGAGCAGCTCTGCATATTAAATTCCGTTCATGCACAAATGGCCAACAAACGAGCATACAAAACTGTTAAAATTCATTAGGAACCAAATCAGTGCAAATTAAAGTAATAAGATACCATTTTCTCCCCATGGTATTGTCAAGGAAAAGATGAACAATCGTGATAATAAAGAGTATTGCCATGGGATATGTGATTGAGAATGTCAATTTGTTTAACCTTTCTAGAGAACAATTTGGTGATACGGATCAGATCTGGTGTACTCTTTGACCCAATAATTTTCTAGGAATTTATCTTAAAATAGACATGCCACACAAAGATATACATTTTTATATATAAAAAGGTATCACAATGCTATATATCATAGTGGAAAATTAGAAACAACTCATATGTCTAACACCAAGAGATGAATAAACCATGGTATGTTCATGTACTCTGTATTCTAAAATGATTATAAAATTACAATGTGGAGGAATAATTATGAACATTAGAAGGTATAAAACAATGCATGTGTTCTCATACTATTCAGGCAAAGTCCCCAAAATAACTAGATATGAAAGTAATATTGGAACGATATATATATTAATTTTGGGTGGTGAGATTTTGAGTGATTTTTGTTAATGTTTTTTGTATTGTTTTACATTCCCAAGTTTTAAAAAATTGAAACATATTTCCCTTGTAAAAACTTTTAAATAAATTCCTTACAAAGAGATTATTTACCATCTGTGAAAGAAATGTGGGAACCTTTTTCAGAGAAGAAAGGAAGGCTCTGGGGCAGCTGGTCCTCCCTTGCCTTGGGAGACTTCCAGCTCTGTGTATACCTACCCTTGCTCACTTCTCTGACTCTACAAATCTGTCTAGGACAAGCTTTCACAGACATCTCTGTGTGTGTACATGCATAATGTACATCCAAGAGAGAGGCACACAAAGAGAAACTGGCAAGATGACAGGCTCGTGAGGCAGAGTGGGGAGACAGGGCACCACACATTCTCTTGGCTCCTCAAGCATCCAAGAGTTTGAATTTGTTTTTTTCTAATTCACCAGCTTGGAGGCCATTGCCCTGCCAAAACCCCATCCCCAATGAAAGTCCTTCAGCAAACACAGGGAGAGAATGCTCAAAGATGGGATCAAAGGACTCACGACAGCCCTACCTCTGAAGTGAGAGTCCGCAACGTCTTGTTGGAAGACATCCAGCCGTGGCAGGGGCTGACCTGAGAGCAGGAAAACACTTTGAATACAAAAGAACGGTGCGGGTCTTGGGAACAGGCCCTTGGAAGAAGTCAGCATGAGCTCACCTGGAGACAGTTCAGGAAGGAGTAGAAATGTGCGTAGGTCACGTCCTTGTTGAGCTGGCCTGGAATACAGAGGGATCTGGCCTGTGGCATGCACTCAGAGATACAGCAGCCAACGAGGGACCCTGATGGGTGATCCTCCTCCCTTGAAGAAGGCTGGTGTCCCCAGGGATCTTCCCGGGTTTTGCTCTTGGTATTGCTCTTGAGGAAGTCTAGGATTTCCTTCTTCCTGAGCTCCCTAGACTTTGAGACTCAGAGTTGGGGAGAGGCCCTAAGGAGTTCACTCCCGTCTTGAGCTCTTGTCATGGGCTAGGGCAGGACTCCAGGGAAAGGGATACAGGGCACCACATGGTCCAGAACACCACTAACGAAGGCCTTGGCAGAGAGCGGGTTTCTCCTGGCAGTGGTTTCAAACATGGGGCCCAGGGAGCGTGCAAGGTGCAGTTGACCAAATCCTCCTTTTGTGTTTATGAAACACTGAAGTCTGACCCAATTAAATAGATAAATATTCCAATTATGATAGGACAATCGAGGGTCTGAAGGTCTGATCATGCTCTGTTTTATAGTTCGGTGAACTGAAGGTTTCCAGAAGTGCTTGGGCAGCCATTGAATGGGAGCAGCTAATATGTTATACCCCTTCATGGCCCACCAGTTCTCTTACTTGAGCCCTCATTAATAGATGGGCTCTATTTTTGGTGCTTTTGGTACAAGTTAAAGAAGTACATAAAGAATAAAGTGATAAGCACCAAATGCAAGCTCATGCAGTCTTTCCAAATATCAACTCTAGACCCAGAATCTGGGGGCATAATTTATTTTCTCTTCACACCTCCCACCCCTGGCCCTTCCACCATATCCCCCGCTCCCCACCCACTCCCCCCCTACTTCACCCCAGAGGCAATTCAACTTTCATGCTGCAGCTGGGACACAAAATCCAGGCTCTCCTGCATTTCAGGGGTGAATGACTGATGTCTTATCCATTAACACTTCTCTCATGCCCGAAAAAATAAAGGAAAATAATAGGGCCTATCTCGGAGCGAAGAGAAAGATTGAAGGTGATAGGACACAGTCTTATTTTTCACTTATACCTCAGATCAGTTAGACTGAAAGATAGATTCAATTTTCTTGTCGTAGAGGAAAAATATATTATGTCTCTGTGTGGGTGGTGAATCCCAGGACTGGAAAACTGCAGGCTTATTATCGCCATTAAAGTCACAGTGACATGCGGGGCCTTCTCTATGCTCCAAAGGCATCTGCATTTTCACATTTTAGATGAATCCCAAGCTACTGGGTCTTGTCTTCACTTTCATTTTATAGACTCCCCATGGAGCTCTCAGCCCCAGTCTTTCTCCAAGATCCTGCTCTCCATCACTGAGTCTGCTTTCCCTCTTTGTGTGTGTGTGTGTGTGTGTGTGTGTACATGTACTTTTGCAATTTGCCTCCTTTCTGTGTGTGTCCCTGCCTGTCTCAGCCTAGCCCAGCTGCAATGACTGATACCTCCAACCTGCATCTCCACCCTCAACTCTCCACTGCCGGAGGCCTTGGCTCTTGCTGACCCAGCCCCTGAGTGCCAGCCTTCCCTCTGCAATCTTGTTTCTTTGTTGGTACTGGGGCCATGTAACAAACCTTAGAGAGCTTGGCTGGGGCCCTGACAACCTGCTTGGCCCTGATTCTCACCTGGTGGCCTCTCTCTCTCTTTCCCCTGTCTGGTGGCGGAAGTCTCTTCAACCTGCCAGAAGTGGCACCTCATGCCTGATCATAAGAAACGTTTCTACACCCTCTTCCTCATCTGAAAGACTGGACTTCACTGACATCCACAGGGACTGGAGTTTATCCTGCTCCTGGATGCTGGAGAAGTCATCTGCTGTCTCCCCTGTGGGGGCTAAGCTGATCCATAGCCTTGCTGCCTCCCAGCTTACTCCCTCCTCCCTACTATGCTACTGCTGAGGTCCCAGCACACGTTAGGATTAGACCACAAGGCATATCCTCCTCTGGATCATCTCCCAGTCCCTGTTCCTTCCCTCTGTCTCCTGGCTATTCTGGTTCTGTCTCTAATCAGATCGGGTTGATGGAGAGGAAGTTCTTAGGTGGGTAGGTAGGTCTGTGGATGGGATAAGGGCACATTAACTGTACTTAGAAGATAAATGGGAGAGATGTATTAGGTTGGTTTCCCCTCTCTCTGGTATTCTGCCTATTAAAGGTTAGGGTGCCTGGGTCTGGTCATATGAAAAGCTAACTGAGATTGCTTGTGATGGGCTTATGGTTGAAAGATGGGGAAGAAGGAAAATGGTTCTTATGCTTTTTTTCCACTGATTGAAACTGTCAGTTTGTTATTCACTCTTTCTTTTTATGTATTACTTTTTATCTCTGTTACTTTAATGGTATTTTTCCATATTGAGGAGCCCTGGTATAAAGACTGATCCTACATAAACATCGTACCTACATGCAAAGAGGTTGTCTCTACAACTCATTGTAGAAAGTAAATCTGATGAAGAAAGGTGGTCATGAATGCCCAGGACAGGGACAAGAGGGCTGTCCCACAATAGTGGAACAATCTCTGTGTGTGTGTGTGTGTGTGTGTGTGTGTGTGTGTGTGTGGGCTGGGAGCCCATGGGGTGGCCCGGTGGATACCCTATACTCCCTCTTAAGATCAGAGGGTATCTTCTACCCCAGCTGCTATAGCAGCAGCTCATGTCTCAGTCATGTGTAAGTTCTTTACAGCAGTTTTTGGAGTGTATTTAATGTTGGGACCATAACTGAAATTTTGGTACTAATAAATAAAAATAAAAGTTGGTACTAATGAAGGCCTAGTACCAACAAAGATCAGCCACACCTTCATGAAGTACCATCTAAGTGTGTTAAAACTTTGTACAACATTAATTTAAACAGAGATGAAGCTAGTAAGAAAATGGAAGGTGGAGTATTTTAAAATGCACTAGGTTTCAGTTTAAGAATAATCGAGGCAAAATGAAGTTATTGCCAATGTTTTATGGCAGAGGCCCTTCAACGAGGGCTGTATGGCAGACTTACTTGTAGCCAGCACTGCCAGATTTCTTGACCACAGTCTAACCTTTTGGGTAGCTCGCAGAATGCTTGTACAAGTGTCGTTGGCCCCAGGGTAATTTTACTGTCAGGATCTGTATAATCTTTTCCCCAGTGTAGTTGTCTTTTCTCTCTTCTTAGAGGACAAGAACTTCACCTTATGGATTCAAAAGGAGTACCATGTGGGGGTGGTTAATGTTTCAGAGGTTTTTGTGGGAAGGGTGAAGTGGAAAGGAAAAAGGGGTGAGGAATGAAAGAAGGAAAGGTGATAGACTTTCAAAAATAAACTTGATCTCCCTGGCATGCTGCCTCAGAAGACTGAGGCTGGGGTAATTAAGTAGTGAAATTACAATGAAGGAAAATAATCCATCAAAAGAAACTAAGGCAAGAAATCCAAAGTGGGTCCAACGGAGACAGAAAAATCACACTGAGAGTCATGCATCAAGTGCCTTAATTTGCAGAAACCATGTTGCTTCCTCGTCATCCTTTGTCTGAAAAGAAGTCTACTGTGCACACAAGTCACACAGCATTTGCTAAGTTTATGCGCCAACGTCAGGCTCCCAACAAGCCTTTTCTCTTTCACATTTTCCTCAGTGGAAATGAGTACATGCCAAGGGTGAGGTTTGTGTGTGGGTTTGGAACTTGCACAAAACACAGCTAGATGAGTCTTGTTTATATTACGGTCACTTCTTCCATCACTGTGCATCCATCACATCAGGTGATGGTGCCTGTCGCTGGTCCCTAGTTACTGGCTCTACGTGTTCTTTGGCCTAAACAAAAAAGCAGGACAAATAGAAGCAAAGACCCACTCAGGGTCCAGGACATGAATAGAAACTGATGTCCCCTTCAAAAACAGCTTTGTAAATAAGAAGAAATAAACCATTCAAAAGATGCTTGGAAAAAAACAAAAGAACTTCACCTTAGTATCATCTTTAGATAATTGGTATCTCAGACATATTAACAGAAAGATTGCCTTCCTCATAGGCTGTGCCTTAGAGGACACATTCCTGGTCAAGTAGAAACTTTCTCAAAAGATCTATGCAAGTACAATCCTAATGTGTGAGACCTACTTTCTCACTAGGAATTCTAATTGCTAGTAGAGATTGTGGGGCTGTCACAGCCCTTGGCAGCCAGGCAGTTACTGGGTGGTGATTCACAAACAAGGCTAAGAGGAATGATGCTAAGGAGGTGTCCTAGCTCCTTCTTCCCTGGTGGGAGTTAGCTAGACACGCATTCTTGTTCTGGGCCTCCACTGGCTGCTGATCTGATGCTGTGGCATTTAACCTCTTTCCTGAATAGATGGGCTGAATTCCCACTTGTACTATTGAGGCAGCAGAGAATGTAATCACTGACCTAGGGCTTCTTCCCCAATCCCTTTTGTTCCCTGGCCTCTTTCTTAATCCTTAAGGGGCGGCTAAAGTCAAATCTACAGATTATCATCATCATGTTTCTTGGCTCAAAGGCAGAAATAAATGGAAACCCCCTCTTAATTTCTTGTACAACCTGGAGCACTATGACCCGAGAACCAGACTCGGGTGTTTGGCTATTGATTAAGATGAGATTCACCCTAACCTGGGCAGAGCAACCAAGCCCTGAGACTGACCCAGCATTAACCTGCTCCACTGCTGGTTCCTGTCTTGTGGGAATGAAGATCCAAAGATTGGAGGTGGAGCAGAAACAGAATGGAGACGATGCGAAGGCAGCAGCCCCCTACTCAACCGTGTCTTCTTATGTGAGTTAGGAGCCTGCCAGAGGAGGAATGAGGATGCTGGGTAAATCCCACCTCCTTCCCCAGTCTGCCTAGGAAGGACCCTGATGCTTATTGAGGAATTCAACACTTATTTCCCATAGCAACCAGACAGCAGGGATAATTTAAGATATGAATAATAACTGAAAAACATTAGAAATTTTAGGTGATTTCAACTTGCTCCCTAATTGGATCCCTCTCCTGCGCCCCAATGCACCAAACTAGGGTTGTTTATATAGAACACGCTTGTTCCACCTTTTGCTTTTGTGCTCTGAAAAGCTAGTCTAGATCAGTGGCTGGAGGGAGGCTGTTTGAGGATAAGACAAAGCCTGCTGCTGCTGCTGCTGCTGCTGCTAAGTCGCTTCAGTTGTGTTCAACTCTGTTGGACCCCATAGACGGCAGCCCGCCAGGCTCCCCCGTCCCTGGGATTCTCCAGGCAAGAACCCTGGAGTGGGTTGCCATTTCTTCTCCAATGCATGAAAATGAAAAGGGAAAGTGAAGTTGCTCAGTTGTAGCCAACTCTTTGTGACCCCATGGACTGCAGCCTACCAGGCTCCTCCATCCATGGGATTTTCCAGGCAAGAGTACTGGAGTGGGTTGCCATTGCCTTCTCAAGCCAAAGCCTAGAGCTGGGTTTCTCAGCCTTGGTACTGTTGACATTCCTGGTGTGGAGGGGCTGTATTGTGCATTGTAGGATGTTTAGGAACATCCTTGGATTCTAACCCTTGGATGCCAGTAGCACCCTGTATCTCCAGGTGTGCTATGATAATGGGTGGGATTGGGTGGGTAGTCCCTGGATGAGAACCACTGGCTGAGAGAATCCTCCAAGTGATTGAGTTCCTGATCAATCACCTTTTTCCTTTCCTTGATCTCTTCCAAATTATGTGGAGTCATTTTTAAATACTATGGTTGAGACAAGGGAATTGCATGGCATATCTGAAAAAACTTATGGATGCAGCCTAACTGCAGTTCATGGAAAGGGAATAGGATTTGAAGTCAGAAAATCCAAAGTCAAGTCCCTACTGGTGTGATGGAGTAAATTGGGAGCACATTTCCCCTGCCTCCAAGTTCCCGTCCCTAAGCATTTCTTAGCATGGATGAAATCTAGGAATCTGAAAACATCTGTTGTGCCATGCTTAGTCACTCAATCATGTTTGACTCTTTGCAACCCAATGGACTGTAGCCCACCAGGCTCCTCTATCCATGAGGATTCTCCAGATAAGACTACTGGAGTGGGTTGCCATGCCCTCCTCCAGGGGATCTTCCGAACCCAGGGATCAAACCCAGGTCTTCTGCATTGCAGGCAAATTCTTTACCATCTGTGCCACCAAGGAATCTGAAAACATCTGTTAGGGGAACTAAAATTTTCATCCCCAATGGCTCAAAGAGATATTCTCAGCCCAAGTGGTTGTCCTTTACATGTCCAAGGCAGCCCAGAATGGAGTAAAGTTCACTGTGTAATCACACAATCATTTCTTAAGGGTGTGTCGAAGCCATGTGAACAGGTGGAACATGCTTTACTTATGAGAGGCTAAATCTTAGACAATAATAACATTCATAGTACATTTCATAACTGAAGAAGAAAATGACTTTAGTCCATTGGTAGGGAGTGTGGTGTGTGGATATCTCCTATCGTCCCCCAGTAAGGGGAACTCAGTGAAAGGATCAGAGCCCTTTGAGAGCTGGTGAAAGGGTCTCTGCTCTTTTCTTGTGTGGGGAGGGGTGGAACTTGCTGAGGGAGGTGGTAGGGAGGTTGGATTAAACAGGAGCTGCAGGAAGAGGCCACGAGAGGACTGAAAAGACACAGAGATGTTACGGATGCAAGGGGAAACTCTCTCCTCCACCCACTATGGAGGACACAAGGGAAGGAGTTTCGAGTCACCCCTCTCTGAATTGCTCATCTGACTCACAAGAAACTGCTTGCACCTCCAGGGTTGGCCTAAGGAGGCAGACCTGGCAATACCAGGGAAAGGACAGTCTCTTTCCATGAGAGACTTGCACAGGTGCTGTCAATATGGGGCTGAGATGATGGTCCCCAGGGCTCTCCTTGGAGAAGGCGATGGCACCTCTCTCCAGCACTCTTGCCTGGAAAATCCCATGGACAGAGGAGCCGGGTGGGCTCCAGTCCATGGGGTCGCTAAGAGTGACAACTGAGTGACTTCACTTTCACTTTTCACTTTCATGCATTGGAGAAGGAAATGGCAACCCACTCCAGTGTTCTTGCCTGGAGAATCCTAGGGATAGGGGAGCCTGGTGGGCTGCCATCTGTGGGGTCGCACAGAGTCGGACATGAATGAAGCAACTTAGAGTAGCAGCAGCAGCAAGCCTCTCCTTGTCAATGCCTCTCTGAGAGGCCTGAGGCCAGCGCTTCCCATCTGCCCTTTGTTTAATTTTCTCTAGTAACACTCAGCCTTTTCTGACTTTTGGAATCTTTTCCCCACTGTAACCTAAGCCTATGCTGGCTGAGATTTTTGACTATAATGTTCATTTATGGTTACACAGTGTCTTAACAGCACATGGCATACAATGAGTATTTTTTTTAAAGGACATTCTTCCCTGAAACACAGAAAAAGAACCCTGCTACACTCAGATTACATATACAATGAGCTGTGCAACATTTGACAAGCTACACAACCTTTCTGAGCCTTAGTTTCTTTCATCAATCAAGTGGAATTAATAGAAACATTTATCTTACAGAATTGTTTTAAGGATCAGTAATGGCAGCTCTTCCTAAGATGAATTACTGCTGCTTTCACAGTCTTTGTAAAGCATCTGGAATGCTACACATGCTATTAGAAATTTCCTGGAACTTTAAAGCATTTCAGAGCCAAGGACTCCAAGAATGTAGAAGCAGGGACCAAAGCTTCTGGAAGACTGTTCTATAGAACTCCCAACTGGTCACTAGACTGCAGAGAAAGTAAAAGTGAAAGTTGCTCAGTTGTGTCTGACTCTTTGTGACCCCATGGACTATACAGTCCATGGAGTTCTCCAGGCCAGAATACTGGAGTGGGTAGCCTCTCCCTTCTTCCGGGGATCTCCCCAACCCAGGGATTGAACCCAGGTCTCCCACATTGCACGCAGATTCTTTACCAGCTGAACCATCAGGGAATCCCAAGAACACTGGAATGGGTAGCCTATCCCGTCTCCAGCAGATCTTCCTGACCCAGGAATTGAACCAGGGTCTCCTGCATTGCAGGTGGATTCCTTGTCAGCTGAGCTAGCAGGGAAGATTCAGGGTGCACAGAATCCATTAGAATTCTGGCCACCAGGGGGCACTCACCACTGAGGTCTGGAGAAATCCTTTCCTTGGACTTGTTTGTCCCCTTTCTGTCTCTTGTTTGGCCTTTGTTGGCTTGCTCTGTGTTCTGTATCTCACCTTCAGTGAAGGAGTTTCCTTATTTAAACTTGTACCTTTCAATTTTTCCAAATTCTGTACTAACTGTGTCTGCCCTGTCTGACTTTGATATGGTTCTGGCCACCTTTGGATGCTGATCTTTAGATCCTGTACCTGGGTACTCTCTCCTTGATTGTTCTGGTGACATTTTAGGTGTATTCTTATATAATTGAGCTACATATATTTGAACTATGAATACACTGACATTGTTAAAGAGTAAAAGAATCTCTGATACCAAGAGGATGATATCTGTCATGCAAATGATCCCAGAGAAATCTTCCATCTGGTAAGCCATATAAAATAACGTGACTGCCGTTTGGCAGGTGGGAATCTAGAAACTGCAGAGTCTGCATGACCTTGGAGTACAATTTCTCAGGAGTGGTCATTTCTGGGAGAGGATCAATATGCCTGTTGGCAAAAGAAACAGAAAATACCTTAGTAGGTTATAAGGATAAATGCATGCAAATACACTTCCCTGCCCCTGACACACACACTCTCTCACGCACACACTGATTATTTATTTGCAAAATATTTCTGACTTTGGGACTCCCTTGTGATTAGGAGGGCCACTGACAGGTCTGGCCTACGAGTTGTGAGCAGAAATGACGTTTGTCATGTTTGGTTGTATGAGAGCCTCTAGGATGCCCTTTCTCTTTGCCATGGGCCTGAACAATGTTCTAGAAGGCAGCTGCTCTACCAGTGAGTACTGGAACAGAGCTCCATGGTGATCCCTGATGGACAATGTAGTGTGAGTGAGTAAATATTTACTGTGTTATGCTATTAAGATTTTAGGGGCTGTTTGTTCCTGCAGTATAATGTCACTGATCTTGACTATTGCACACAGTTAATGGAATCAAAGAAGGTGGGACTGCTTATTATTTTTTGGTGCTTTGAGATCTGCAATTTGGCCTTTAAAATTTTTCATATACGTCATAGTCAGGGAAACAGACTTTCACTGCAAAATGAAGTGACATCATGTGTACACACTACATCCTTCCTTTCTGCACTAAACGTGAACTTTCATGAATTTCCTGATAGACTGCTATTCCAGGCTGCATCCCTGCAACAATATGTGTCAGCAGACAATTCAGATTTTCATCACCGCCTTTCTCTATGTGGTAGTGCTTGTGCTCTGTAGAGGAAATTTAAAATTTTATTTTATCTTTTTGTTCCATAAAAGTTAGTGAAAACAGAAAATGAAAGTACTGAAAGTAGTTATAAGAGCATGGTCCTAAAATCAAAGAATTTAAGACAAAGATGTAAATCATAAGTGAATTAAAAGTAGCAAATCTTTAGCTTCAATCAGACATTTATTGAATTTAAGCTGGTTGATTTATTTGTATTTGTCTTGGAAAAGAGCAAAGAACAAAGATAAGAAATATACAAAATACTAGAAATAAATCATTGAAAATTTCATTTAAATATCCCTTCTTTTCTTTGTTTCTCTCTTTTTTCTTGTTATGTTTAAAAGGCAAGGTACAAACAGGGATTCTAGAACATTTTTTGGATTTAATATATAAACCTACTATTATTCATTTTTTGCACAACTGATTTTCGTACAAGCCCTAAGTACACATCAGCTTTGACTTAAGATACTAAACTGCATTAACCTGGGAGAGAATATAGAATTTTCTGATTTTCATCTACTCTTAGGCTTTAAACTGCCTGTTGTTAATCTAAATGGAATCATGTTCTCTAAATTCTTAAAATTTCAGATTTACCTAATGATCCTGTCTATGGATTAAATAGCATCCCTCAGACTGTGGCCTTATTTGAAAACAGGGTCTCTGCAGATATAATCAATTGAGATGAGATCATACTGGATTAGGATGAGCCTTAAATACAATCACTAGGGTCTTTTAAGAAGAGGAGAGACATACACTAGGGAAGAAGGCCATGTGATGCTGGAAGTGGAGATTGGAGTGATGCTGCCATAAGCCAAGGAATGTTGAGGGTTGCAGGGAGCCACCAGAAGGATGAAAAGACAATGAAGGATTTTCCATAGACACTTCAAAAGGAACCTGGCCCTTCCCACACCTTGATTTTGGACTTTTAGCCTCCAGCACTGTGAGAGAATGTTTCCTTTGTTTGAAGTTACCCAGGTTTGAGGTATTTTGTCACTGCCACCCTAGGGCGTTAAATGCAGATTCTAAGCCAGAAAAAGTAAGTTCATGACTCACGGTTGGACCAGACATAAGAGACACTGGAAGAGGGAATAGAAAGAAGTCCGGGGGGGGGGGCAGGAGGGAAGGGGGTTCAGGATGGGGAACACGTGTATACCTGTGGTGGATTGATGTTGATGTATGGCAAAACCAATACAATATTGTAAAGTAATTAACCTCCAATTAAAATAAACAAATTTATATTAAAAAAAAGAAAAACTAAAAAAAAAAAAAGAAGTCCCTGGGGCATTCACTATTGTCACTTTTAAGGGACCTGCTCCTAAATGGATATCGGTGTTGTCATTTTGGAAGGAATTTTTCAAAATGAATCAAAATTTGAAGTTGGCTTAACTATTAACCTTGGTTGACCTTTCTCTATTGGGAAATTGTCCTTTAATAACGTTTGCACAAATGTGCAAAAATGTACATACAAATATTGCAGCATTTCTTGGAATAGAATAAAATTGGAATAAACTAAAAAGTCTGGCTACCTAAATTACAGTACACCTATACAGCCATTCAAAGGAATGAAGCAACTAGATAAAGGTGATGGTTGCACAACATTCTGAATGTACTCAATGCTACTGAATTATTCACTTTGAAGTGAAGTGAAGTGAAGTCACTCAGTCGTGTCCGACTCTTTGTGACACTGTGGACTGTAGCCCACTCAGGCTCCTCTGTCCATGGGATTCTCCAGGCTCTACTGGGGTGGGTTGCCATTTCCTTCTCCAGGGGATCTTCCCAACCCAGGGATCGAACCTGGGTCTCCTGCATTGCAGGCAGATGCTTTATCCTCTAAGGCACCAGGGAAGCCCTATTATTCACTTTAAAATGGTTACAATATGTGAATTTCATCTCAATAAAACAAATTTTTTTAAAAGAATAATCTAAATGTATTAACATGGGAAAGACTGCTGAAAAGTATTGTTTGTCAAAAAGAACAAACTGCAGAGCACTAAGCATAATATTTCATTTCAATGAATATTAATCACCTTGTAAGTTAGAATTTGAATAGAAAAAAAAAATCTGGATGCAAATACGGAAGCTGTCTCTATTGGTTAGCTCAGAGCAGGCTTGTGGGGACTGGTAGGGAGTGACTCTGATGTAACTCTCCCTTCCTAAACCCTGTATTATTTGAACTTTTTACAACAGATGTTATTTGGTGCTCAGAGAAACAATCCAAATTAAAGGGGTCTTCATATTATTTTATTCTTTCTAAAATAAGAAATAAAACTAAGTTTTAATGGGAGGGGCAGAAAACATTGTCATCTTATGTCATTTCCGCTCTATTTCACTTAGCCAAATAAACTTTCTCACTGTTGCTGTCCCAAGGGTGACAGGCTGACCGTGCGTGTGAGGGTCACATGGGCCAGTCCGTGACAAGCATCATGTCCCCATCCAGAGGAAAAGGTGGAGCAAGTCTGATGTTTGGGGCATTTGTTGCAGTTGGTGTCTATGCTTCTACACTAGGTAATGAGTTCCTTGGACTTTGTGATAAAGAGACAGGAGGAAAGGGAAAAAGATGCCCATTTTACAAAACCCCAGCATGTAGAATAAAATTCGATATTTATGGGTTTTATTACTTTGGGAAAAATTATATGGTTTTAAGAACAAAAAGGCTCTGTAACCTACAAAAAAAAAGTACTCAGAAGGATTTGAGAATAGGCTGCCTACCTACTAGGGGTAAAAGACTGGTAAGGCTTGATTTGCAGATGCCCAACAGCACTAGAAGGACCCCAGTGTGTGCAGGGGATTGGGGCTGCCCTGTGGGCTTGTTCAGATCAGGAGAATCCACCCAGAGTAACCAGGTTTTACCTTCTTGGTGTGTTTGGAGTGCAACAGCAGGGGTGAAACCAAGCAAGTTGGGGTCTATGTCCTGTCTTCTGTCAATGGTAAAGCTAGCATGCACACCTATTAACTTTTGCCTTGGCAGCTCAGGTTTTGTTTTTTCTGCTGATGCAACAGCAGTTTGGCACAGAGCAGTTATGCTGAGCTAAGCCTCTCCTACCACCTAAAAGCAAGATGAGTTAAGAAGGAGGAAAGTCTCCCAAACTCCCTCTTTATGACTGTTTTTTGGTCAGAGACACAACCCTGATGATAAACAAAGAATCTCAGCTAATTTGTCTTATGAAAGGGCACCTCACAAAATAAGCAAGCTTAACCAAAATGGCTTGAAGTCAGAATAGAAGCCATGATGCTTCTGGAGAAGCATCATGAGACTGCTGGAACAGTCTCCAGTCATCTTTGCCACATCACGTACACCCAGATAATTTACATGTGTGCATTGCTAGGTATACCCTGTCGTGAGCATAGCAAGCTCAGGCAAGTTTAGAAGGGTCTGAGTGGCAGATGGTGGGTCACCTCTTCTGAATGCCGTACAAGGTCCCTATGACTCTGTATCTGAAAAATTCTCAATGCCATTTTTATCTATGTACTCTTTCTCTCCTGGTGATTTTTGAGGGGACTTAGTACTAGCATTTTAGTGATCAAAGAGTTCCAGTGGTTTGGGAAACACCTTCTAGGCCTTGTGGGCATGCTAAGTCACTTTAGCCGTGTCTCACTCTTTGCGACCCTATGGTCTGTAGCCCACCAGGCTCCTCTGTCCATGGGATTCTCCAGGCAAGAATACTGGAGTGGGTTGCCATGCTCTTCTCCAGGGAATCTTCCCAACCCAGGGATCAAACTCGCATCTCAAGTCTCCTACATTGGCAGGCGGATTCTTTCCCACTAGCGCCACCTGTTGTCAAAGGCTGACTGGGCTGAGCTGAAACTTTAAGCCTCTTCCCCAGGGTGCTCTGGAGCCCATGCCAGATTCATTTTGCCATCCTGGGTTTGCCTGCCACCCCACCGCGGTGCCTGCATCCTTCCCCACCCCCTGGTGAGCTCACACCAGTCACTCGTGGAGAGTTGAGGGGTTGCAGGGACAGAGCTTAGGGGAGAAATATGAAAACCAGATTGAGAGACATGACGCTCATGCCAAGAAAATAATGGAAGAGAAAATGGTGCCCAGCACATGCTCTCACACGTCAGGACCACAGGGGTGAGCTTAGAACAGACGATGAGCCTTGCCTTTGGGGTGGCTCAACTCTGTCCTCATCCTAATGAATTGTGCCCGATCATGCAAAATAAGCCTCATGACTTGGGTGCAGGGCCAGCCACCATCATTTCATTAGCCTGGCAGGTGTTTCAGCCAGATTGCACCTGGTTGGTGGCAGGTGTGCCCCTTCTCGAGGAAGAAGGCAAACAGACTCTGTAGAAAACATTGTCCAGAATCAGAGCAGGAGCCCAGAGACTTGTTGTGGTTGAGTGTTCAGATTTCACCCACAGCTAGCTTTTGTGCTTCTGAAACATCCAGGTAAGAGAGGGCTTCCCAGGTGCTAGTGGTAAAGAATCTACCTGCCAATACAGGGGATGCCAGGGACACAGTTTCAGCCCCTGGGTCAGGAAGATTCCCTGGAGTAGGGAATGGCAACCTGCTCCAGTATTCTTGCCTGGAAAATTGAGGCAGCCCTTTTCTCCAGGCCCACCAGTTGTAACCACATTATTGACTTCCCACCCAAAGTCTTTGAAGAGGCCTCTTGACACAGATGGGGAATGGAGTGGGGACTCATTGGGCCCGCATTACCTGATGCATAGAGGTCCTGGGGCCCTTAAAAGAGTATGTGGTCTGGAACATCCTGGCTGGTTGAGAAACTCTTTGGCCACCCCACTTCCACTGAGGAGGCTGGGAGAGAAAATTCCTCTGAGCAGGAGTTCTTTCCCTTTCCTTCTTTATTGGTTTTCTACACTTGATTGGATGGAATGGATTGTTTTCTGGCAGCTGAACTCCTTGGAGTCTGTTATCTATCAGCACCTTGGCTGCTTCCTCTTAATGCAGTGCTGACCAGCTGTCCTGGATGACATCTGAAACAATGGCACTGCAGAAAAATGCTTGGGAGCTGGCGACACAGACGACCTCTGCAGGGTGGCCTTGGCTCTCTCCATTAGGTAAAAGATATTTAGTTTATAATTTCTAGGTCCACTCTAAAAAATGAAACTAAATCCATTTCTGTGGCTAGTGTTATGTGCTTATATATATATATGTATGTATACATATATATCTATATTATTTATCACATTTCCAGTAATTATGATATTCTTTTCAGGAATGTCATGTTGAGATATTGGGGAAGGTTTGTAATCACCCTTTATGAACTGAGGCTCTTGAGGCCACTCTCATTTCTCAGTACTCCTACTGCTACCCAAGCCTCTCCTGCTGTAGTTCACTCATACTTGCCCTATTTCCAAGAATTTTTTCTGTATCACTCACATTCTGCAGTTTTTGAAGGCAATGATAGCAAAAGCCCAAGTAAGCTGGGTTAGTTTAAGCCCAATCAAGTAGAGTTACAATGACAAAGCTAAGTTTGTCTATTTTACCTTTTTTCTCGAATTCCTGATGCTAAAAGCTATTTTTTAATCCTGACCTTCATTCATTTAACAAGTACTTATTACCTACAAGAGTTTAAAGAATAGAGAAAGAAGCAGAGAACTAGCATTATCGTTTAAATAAAAAGAAAAGAAAAAAGTCAAGCAAATATCCTAAAAGATTTTTCAGGATGAACTTATTATGCAATTTGTTGCTGGCTTGAGCTTTTTATGAAATCACTTTGCTCATTTGGGGTAATCTCCTCCACCTTGATGTTCTGGCAGATGGGAGATATAGTTGCCATCTGTCTTTATTTTTCTAACCCCTCCACAGGACGTTGCAAAATGGGCACCGTGGGGACACCTCACACAGCCAACTCCATTCTTTCACCCAAATGCTTGCTGTTTATTTGCCCAGACCCCCCGGGGGGAATAAGGCTGGCACAGGTCTCTGGCTGATGTCTACCTGCCCTTTAGCTCCTTGGAAAAGGAAGAGCAGGGCCAGGCTGGAGGGACCTCTGCGTGTGCAGCTTCTGCTGAAAACATGCAGTTTCAGGGATTTGGAGCTCTTGAACTAAAAGTCTTTCTGCAGGTGTTTTTTCACTCAGTATAACCAGCTTGTTCTCTGTCCCCTTCCGGAGGAATAGGATCCAGAGACTGGAGGGGCACTGGCTGATCTGACCATAGGTTTTTACTGTTCTTTAATGGGACTCGGGGCTGAAGCCATTGCTTTACCTTTCATAAGCTCTTTGAGGTCAGGGATGGTGGCCTCTTTGCCACTGTATCCTAGAGCCAGGCACAGAGCTAGGCACATCATAAGTGGTCAATACATACTTTTAAAAGCATGTGCATAAAAGAAAGCAAATGAGACAAGTATGGACTGTAGAAACAACACAGAATTTAGCCAGATAACCTTGTTGGGCTCTCATCTTTGGTCTTCACTAACTATGGAAGTAAGTTTCTTAATAACCTTGCTGGAACGGTTTCCTCATTTGTAAAATGGCGCAATAGCACTTGCCTCTTAGGGCTGCTGTGGGATGAGATGATACAGAGAGTGGTATGGCTCTTGGCTCATGGAAGGTTTTGGGGGTGTTTGCTATTTACTGGAGAGTACCAGGTGGCTCATCACAGAGCTAACTTGGGTCCCCAGAATGTAGCCTTGGCAGACTTGGGATTCTGGGGAGAGTGGGAAACCAGCCTCGGGGCTGCCAAGGCAGGGCACGTGAGTATCTCTGGGTTGCAACATGGAATCTCCTGCCCTGAACTCACTTCACTGATTAGGTCTACACTTCCTTCACCATAAGAGTTCTGAGGCTCTCATGAAGGTATCCATGAGGGCAAACACAATTTCATAATATTCAACCATGTTTTTAGCACAAGCTTAAAAAGCTCTTGGTGAGTGAAGAGTATAGAAAAGCAAAAGGTGGGCAGTGAGCAGGGTGGCCTGCTTCTAGTGCCTCTTGGGTTTGAGTCCAGCTCTGCCATCCGTCACTAATTGGACGAGTCATGTCACCTCTCTTGGCTTTGCTTTCATGTTTTCCAAAATGATGGGTGGGTGGCTACTGGGGAGTTGTTTTAGATCTGATCTCACCTTTTTTTTTTTTTCTTTTTGGCCATGATCACAGGACAGATGGCATTCACATGTGCGGCATATTCTTAGGGGTATGCACAGACTTTGAGAAGCCTTCCAAAATGTTGTTGGGGAACGAAGGCATTCAACATTTTGAAATCACTACTGATATTAGCGTTTAGCAAAACCACTTTCTTCCTATGGGCCATGGGCACAAATAGGATTGGCTGTGAATCATGTGTAGGTTTCTTTGCAAAGCTCTAAGTCTATGCTATCTCAGCCACACGAGTAAGTAAATCAGAAGATGAGTGAAGAAGCTGTTCTTATCGGATAGCTGCAATTTTGCTTTATTTTATTTCAAAAGTCACGCTTCTCAGTCTTGGATTTTTGGCTAGGAGGATCATATTTCTTGTGATGTAATTCAGAGTTGATCATGACACACCCATTTGTTGTGAAGCAGAGCAAAGAATTAATGGGATCAGATATTTTTCAAAAGGTCTTTCAGATTTATAGGTTGATTCTATTGAGTCGACATGTGTCCAGGACTTGTTAAGATAGGGAAGTAGGCTACTATAATGGAGTGGAGATGAGGGGAAACTCAAAGAACCTTCCAAACATTTGTTAGTAACTCACCCACTGCAGACATCATTTCCAATCATGGCATATATGACAATGGCTGGATAGTCCAACAGCTGGTTCCTGGATAAACTGAGAAGCCATAGATGGAATCTGAATATCGAACTCTTGGAAACTTAGCTTTGGAACCAACCAACATGTGAAAGAATCTTCAAATGGCCATCCTCTGGGTAACTTTTTGCTAGTTTTCTTTCATTCTCGTGTCTCCATTCCCACTTCCCCTCTTCTCTATAATCTTTAACCCACTTCTCCATTAGGAAAAGACCACGTAAATACATACCTACATTTAGAGTAGGCTGAAGTCTCCAGCAAGGGGGACACGCTACCGTCTTTCATAATATTTGTCATCAGTAAACCCAGATCAGTTTCCTGAGGTACTTACGTCCAGATGTGTAGGACTTTATGACATTACGACAGCTGTGGACATAGCCAACTTTGAAAAATCAAGGGTTTCTCAAGCTTCCTATTCTGGACACCCCAGGCCTGGCTAATGAATTTTAAGTCAAATATCAGCAAAAACTTGTTTTCTCATCCATAAAGCAGGAATAAGAAACAGTCTTTTTTGTCTCTTTCAGATACTTGGGCCAGACTGAAGTTGTATCCACTTTGTATACATTTTTATGATCCTTTTGAAAGTATACATGTACATTAACCACATCCTGTGGTCACTGGCCCAAGAAGTGAAAATTTCCCACTGTTTGGAGAGTGACTAACAAGTTATGGATGTTCTGTATAAATGGCTACTGGATAATAACAGAGAGGTTTTTTTTTTTTTTATTAATTTTTCAAAATAGAAACCCAACATAAAAACAACTTATATCCCTCCCTTTTCCACTTACCTTTCTATAAATCTCTCCAGGTTTTGGGAGGATGCACCTGAATAGTTAAAATTGAGAAAATAATTAAAGTTAGTAAATTCAAGTCAGCACTATCAGTATGAGAATTTGACTGATTGACGGAAATCATGGAAGAAACATCATTGTATGGTCAAAGGTCATCCAAACCATCATACTGATGAGAATGACTTCATCCTACAACTTTCTTAATAGGCCTTAATGTTTACTTGGCATTATATTAACATAATCCTAATATTTTTGGATTCACAGGTTTCAAGACATTTATTGAGCATGAATGGGTATACTTTCTATTAGATGTGAGAAAAAAGTATAAATCTATCAGCAGAGACAGAAACTATTCAAAGATTAAGGAATGAGTTAGGGAATGAGAGGGACAGTAAAAAGGATTATTCAAGAGCTGCACATCTCCCTGGAAATCCCCATTTAATAGCCTACTGGTGTTCCTGCTCATTCCTGAGGCTCCTCCTAACTGGCTGGCCTGTGCGAGAGTCAGATTGTAGAGCTGATGTATTTAAGCTCCCGTAGTGACACATATGACTCTTCCCCTACTCTAGGTACCACCAATAATGAATCTCTTATGTGAAAATTGTATTCATTGAATATGCTTTTTATTGTCAATGCTCTGCTAAACACTTATTAATTCATTTAGGCCTTAGTACCACAGTACGAGGTAGCATTGTGTGTGTGTGTGTGTGTGTGCCCACGTGGGCATGTGCACTTGTCTCTTCATCTTCCGCATTGCCAGGCAAATTCTTTACCACTGTGCCAGCTTGGAAGCCCTAGGCATAGTAGGTCTCCATTTTATAGAGGGGGAAACTGAGGCTCACTTAAAGCAACTTTCCCAACACCACACAACTAATCATTTGGAGAGTTGCACTTCAAAGTCTGTCCCTTCTGTAAGGCTGAGCTCTGGCTCCCTGTGTGACATGGTTTCTCTAGACTGGGTGCTAGAAAGAGAACACTGTTTCAAATAAGTTCACTGTTTCTTTGTCCATTGGAAGATAGTCTGCAGTAATTAGCAAGTAATCCTCAGGTGGGTGGTACAATTCAAGTGGCAAGGGAGATTTTCCTGTAACTTCTAGCCTTGGAAGCTTGGGGAGAAAGCCAGTGGGTTTCTTATGGAAACAAATGGGCAAAAGGGCAGTGCACAGCTATTAGGAGCTAACTAGCCCATGTCCCCTCGAAATTGTGTGACCATGCAGGGTAGGCCTCCTTTTCCACATACAACTGATGCAAGCTATATGTGCAGCATTGATGTTCTCTTGGCTGATTCAGGAATGTTAGCATAATAAATGAACATTGCTTTATTTCCTCTCTCATTGTGGTAAAATATACAACACATAAACATAACCATTTTAATCCTTTTTGAGTGTGCAATTCAGTGGCATTAAATACATTTACATTGTTATGCAACCATCATCACTATCCATTTCTAGAATTTTCCTGTCATACCAAATAGAAGCAGTCTCTGATAACACCACTCTACCTTCTGTTGGTATATACTGAACTATTCTGGGTACCTCAGATAGGTGGAATCATACCTTATTTATCTTTTTGTGTTAGACTTATTTCACTTAGCATAATGTTCTCAGAGGGCCTCCATTTGTAGCCTGTGTTAGAATTTCCCTACTTTTAAAGACTGAATAATTTTCCATTGTGTGCACATCCCACATTTTGTTTATCCATTCAACTGTCAATGGGCATTCGAGTTGCTTCTACCATTTGGTTATTATGAATATGCTGCCTATGACATTGGTGTGAAAGTGTCTGTTTAGGTTCATTTAAGTTATTGAAATCATTGGACCATATGGCAATGCTACATTTAATTTATTTTAGGAATCATCATACACGCTTTGTTTCCTTTTTGTGGTGGGGCTTCCCTGATAGCTCAGCTGGTAAAGAATCCACCAGCAATGCAGGAGACCTGGGTTCTATCCCTGGGTTGGGAAGATCCCCTGGAGAAGGGAAAGGCTACCCACTCCAGCATTCTGGCCTGGAGAATTCCATGGAGTATATAGTCCATGGGGTGGCAAAGAGTCGAACACCACTGAACGACTCTCAGTTGAGGGTATTATTAAATATGCACACAGACATGCAGATTAAGGGCCGTCAGTTCACCTTAGCATGGAAGCATTCATTCACCCTCTCCATTCATTTGTTGAGAACCTGCCATATGCCTGACACATAGTAGGGAATTAACAGGTGAGCTGGACACAGCCTTTATACCCGAGGATTACCATCTATCCTCAGGGGCAGACACATAACTGAGCACTAGAGTAAGGTTGAGTGCAGATCCAAACCAGAAAACTCAATGTGATTTGAGCTTATTATCTCTGCTCAGAGAAGGTGCCAGGTTTTACAGCACTGAGTCCTACACATAGACTCAAAGTACTTCTGGGCGTGAGGTTGTTCCCTTTTGCTCTCAAGAGGGAGGAAAAGAAGGACAGCCGCTGGGAGCCGACAGTGGCTGACTCATCTCATCAGCTGGGCCCTTCATTCAGTGCCAGCTCCAGGACGCTCAACTTCCCATTTTCAGTAAGATAATAAATCAAGAGGTGTTTAATTCTCACTCTTTGATTTTTCTCTTAATGAGAAATGAAACTCAAGCCACGAGTGGGAAAAAAAATAAAGGGCCAGGTCAGGGATTGTCAATAATTTCCCTCATTATCCAGAGTACAATTGGGAACTGAGGTGCAGAGTACCCACAGAGCTTGAGGAAAATGTTAATGAAAACCTGTCATGGCATGCCATATGGAAAGCCCCTCCTGGGCCACATCCCCTGATCTCTCTGCTGCCAAGACAAAGATGGCAGGCCAATGGCAAAGGCTTGAGGTGGATTTAAAAGCAGCAACCACAAACATCCACCCAAGGAGAGAGGAAGTATGCATACTTCTTTACCCAAATGTTTATTTTTTTCTGGTGGGTGTTGTAATAGGAGCAAAGAATTTTCTTTGCTCCACAGTTGTTAACACTTCCATGATTTCCATTTTCTTTTGGAAACCTCAGTTTTATGGGATTACGTAATGAGTTTACATAATTCCCATGTTACTTTCTCTTCTGAGCCCCCCTTTCCTGTAGTCCTGCTACTGTTTCACCAGCCACATCATCATTTGGTATCTCCCTCCCAAGCTCTATTTTCTCTCTTCTCCTGTATGTAGACTTCCTCCAGGCTGCTGATTTTGTTGCTGCTACTGCTACTACTATTACAGAAAATACTTAGTAAAGCAGTTGGAGCTGAAAGATGTGAGTGGGAGAGAAAGATAGCTCCTAGCCTGTGGAATGTGGCAAAACAAGAGCAGCATTCAAAGAATGGAGATGCCCTTAAGAGGTCCCTACCTGGTCTCTACAGTGATAGGTAAGAGAAATGGAAAAGTTCTGACTATGAAATAGGGACATTTAATTTACTTGTCAAGGTAGTCCAATGGAGAATCTACCTATTATCAAGAAAGGAGAGAACAGGGTCCTTATTGGCCACAAGTCTCAATTTTGGCTCATCTTTTTTCAGTAAGGCACTGTACATTGCAAGTAAAGAAGGGTTTCCCATAATGTCGTGTTGGTTTTCCTTTCATGAGTAAATTTCAGCTTACAGTTTCACTGATGGATCAGTGTTGACTGTGGCAGCAAGTGCTTCATATTCTGGACATTCAAATCAACTGGTAAGACTCTCTTAACGCTCTTCTAAATAACCTGTAATTTTTAAATTCTGTGCCTGGCCAGATACTTTTGGATTTTGTGGGAAAAGGCCAGGATGGCATGATTTGAGAAAATGGCATTGAAACATGTATATTACCATTGTGAAATAGATGAGCAGTCCAAGTTTGATGAAACAGGGCACTCAAGTCAAGCCGGTGCACTGGGGCAACCCAGAGGGATGGGATGGGGAGGGAAGTCGGGGGAGGGGTTCAGGACGGGGGACACATGTACAGCCCTGGCTGATTTATGTCAATGTGTGGCAAAAACCACCACATTATTCTAAAATAATTACCTTCCAATTAAAATAAATTAAAGCAAAAGATCTAGTTCTTATATGAGAACCTGTAAAAAAGGACTGTAAGGTGCATTTTACAACCTCCGCTATACAGATTTCTTGTCTGATAGTTCCAACATTTTGACATTGACATCTGTTAGTTTTCTTTTCCCCTGCAAGTTGAGATTTTTCTGGTTCCTTATGTGCTGAGTAATTTTGGATTTTATCCTTGGCATATTGGATATTAAAAGACTCTGAGCCTTGCACTTTTGTCTTATTAGGCAATCCACTCAGGTTCAGGAGGCAGGTTCTACCCAGCCTTCTGGGAGGTTATGATTTCAATGTCCATTCCCCTCTCAAAACCTCTGTAGTTTATTATTCTGATTAGTCTCAGGTCTGTGCCACCGAGTGGGACCTAGACAGCAGTCTTTGTTGAAGTTGAGTTCTCAGAGTCTTTGGTATGCAATTAAGGATCAGATCTGTGCATGTTCAGCTCAACATTAAGCCCAGGAGTTCATACATTACTTTATGAGGTTGCTTTCCCAAGTTCCTCCCACTCTAGAAGCTCCTTGGTCCTTTCTGGTTCCTTGGGCTCCCCTCCATCATCCTAAAGCCCCAGTTTCCACTCCCCTACTCTCGTGTACACTTCTCAGAGATTAACTCATTATGCTGCTGCTGCTAAGTTGCTTCAGTCCTGTCCAACTCTGCACAACCCCATAGACGGCAGCCCACCAAGCTCTGCCATCCCTGAGATTTTCCAGGCAAGAACACTGGAGTGGGTTGCCATTTCCTTCTCCAATGCATGAGGATCTCATAATAAGAGGACAGAGTGAGAAAATGAGCAACAAGGATTTGCCTTACCCTTCTGGGAATACAACTCTCGTCATTAGAGAGGCTGTTCCTGGTGGCTCAGATGGTAAAGAATCTGCCTGCAGTGCAGGAGGTGTGGGTTTGATCCCTGGGTTGGGAAGATCCCCTGGAGAAGGGAATAGCAACCCACTCCAGTATTCTTGTCTGGAGAATTCCACAGACAGAGGATCCTGTTGGGCTACAGTCCATGGGGTCGAGTTGGACACAACTGAGCGACTAACACCCCCCGCCCCACACCAAGAATTTTAGGCACCTCCTCACTGCTGCCCTGACACTGAGAAGAAACTCTCTTCCCACTTCTAGAGTGAGAACTAGAGGGTTTCTTCTAACTCCATCACTTCGTGCCACTCTTCACTTCTGGAGTTTGGGCAGTATTGGGTCTAGTTTGGAAGACGTCAGAGGACAACAAAATGCCAACACCACTGCTGTTTTGGCTGTACTCCTGATTCTGGTTTTCTTCTTCTGTTTACTTTCCCAGAGTCCTCCAACATCTCCATACGTTCTGTCTAGGTTTTATGGCTGCATTTCTTGGGACAGACAGGGTGGAGTGTGCTGACTCCATTATACCCGGAACCAGAAACCTGAATGCATTATAAAGAGTATAAATAGTTCATAAAAAATGTAGTGTCATACAATGACCTAAAATAAATTTAATAATGTCATTTAACTTTAATTAAATTTTAAATAATGCAGATTTTGCTTATAAATTTAGGAAGCATTTTGAAGAGCACGATTCATATAATCTAGTTTAAAAAAATCAGCCTTGAGAAATTTAAATTCTTTCTTTTCTCTAAAAGTGTTGCTTGTAATAAGCAGAAATATTCAAACTAATACATTGACCTCCAACTCAAAATAGTAGGTACTTAGTAATTGTTTGTTGTGACAGTTTCTGATGGTGTTTCTACTACTGAAAATGCTTTCAAATTCACAAGTATGGTTCTGAATTTCTGTGACAAACTAGATAAATGATTCCCCAAAACATGTATTTTTAGAAGAATAGATAACCTCCCCAGAGTGGCTCTAATCTACCTGCTAGTCTCAAAACTTGACATAGCTTCACAAGTATCCTTCAGCTAGGCTAAACTCTTTCCTTTTTCCCCAAAGATACTTTGCCCTTGGAGCATCTATGCACTGAGTCACCATATCCCCATGGTTTTTGGATTTCTATTTTTTTTTTTCTGCAAGGCTCTCTGCTCAAATGTATCTTCTCTGAAGATTTCCTCTCCTCCAGGCAGAGCTAAGTGGCTCCTACCTTCAGAAGGCCTCAACCTCCTTCTATTTTAGTGTCATTTTATAAGAACCATAATTGTTTCCGTCTTGTCTCTCTTTTCTGCTTTCTGATGGTCTCCTTAAAGATGGGGACTATGTCTTGCTCACCTTTCTGTTTCTAGCACCCATTGCAATATTGGAGAAGAAACAGACAGAGTGGTGGGGCAAAATCCAATGGAACGTGAGAGGAAGGGAAGTAAAAGAGAAGAGAAGACCAGTGTAAAAGGCACAGCCCAAGATGCTTTGAAACTGACAAAAAATCCAGCAAGTTCATTTCACCTATCAACACCAGTAACAGTGAACTTTCCCTGTGATGGCCTTTATCTTGAGCCCTAAACAAAAGGGACTGATTGAAAAGAGACCTCGTAGGACTTCAGGAACCCTTGCCATGCACAGTTACATATAAAAGTGTAAGAGATGCTTCTGAATCTGTCCTCTGCAGGTGTGCTGATTAAAGAAGTACAGAATGAAAATCTCGACCTAACAGAAGACTCTCAAGCGTACGCTCATCACTCTTCGTATTATAATTGTTGTCAGGTACACTGCCCCACTTAGATGTTTGCACGGGACAAGCAGAAGCCAGAAAGGGCTGTGTAGATAAATCCTAAGAAATAGTCCCACTGGAATCAGAATGTCTCCATTCTTTAGTGATTCTGTGAAATTCCAGAAAGTATTAAAAATTGGAATGATGTCCTCTAATAAAAGGAGGGAAATGTATCCCTCTATATGACATATGTCACACTAAAATAGAAATTTTGAAATCACTCTTTCAAAAGTTTCTATTATAGTTAAGTGCTGTATCTTGAAAGTATTTTTGGTCTTTGAGAGAATAACAAGTTTGATGCCTGCAGTCCTATAGTATATCTGTGTGCGTTTGCCTTTTAGATCAAGCATCTCAAAAATTGGTATTAAAATCTTTGTTTGTTGGTGTGATCACACTAGATAATAGCTCCCAAACAGAAATGTCCTAGTTGTTTTATTACAGATAATTTCTGTTATTTCCTCTCAACATCTTGGGTTGAGACCAAATATTCCACCCAGTGGATGGGTTCATCAAATATTTACTGAGGGCCTATTTCTGTTTGGCAAAGGTGACTTCTTTGCTTCTTCCAATACTCTGTGGCTTTAAAAAAAATTGTCTTAAAATTTTCACTTTGAAATGGTTTCTAAAAAGTTGAAATAATTTCCATGAGTTAGAATACTAAACAAAAACTTACAAAAATAGAACAAAGGATTTCCACATACCCTTTCATCCAGATTCCCTAAATGTGAAATGTGAGCATTTTTCATAATCATAGTACCGTGATGGAAATCAGGAAATTCACATTGGTTCAATACTATTGTCTACTCTACAGACCTCATTCAAATTTCACTAATTGCCTCACTGATGACCAGGGCCAGCATCCAATTCAGGATTACATGTTGTATTTACTTTCATGTTTGTCTTTTTTTTTTTTTTTAAATGTTTGTTTTGCCTCCTTTAATCTGGGCTGATTCCTTAGTCTGTCTTTCACAACCTTGACACTTTTGAAGGGTGCTGGCCAATTATTTTATGCAATATCCTTCATTTTGGGGTTTGTCTTATGTTTCTTCATGATTTAATTCAGATTATAACTAAATACTACAGTAGCAGTAGACTACAGTAGCAGTTGCTCAGTTAAAGTACAAAAGTTTTTTTCTTCCAATACAGAGATTTGGGGGAGGGGCTGGGAGGGTATATAAATAATAATCTCTTGAATATATAATTGAATTCAGCTAAGCCTGAATCAATACTTATTTCTAGTTTTTCTCTTAACCCTTCTTTTACTTTTTTCTTGTCTCTATCCCTTTCTGAGAGGACAAGAAAGCTGACACAGAATGCTGGGTCAAGGTATCTAATTCTGACATTCACCTGGCCTCCAAGGCAGGTATTGGTGTCCCAGCAAGTAAGATAGTGGCTTTAGAGACTAGAATTCAAAAGCAGGACTGTATGGCCTGGTGGGGGGCCAGGACAGACATGTTGGTGTGCCCAGTAGGTTACAGGCACAGTTTTCAGCTCTAACAAGCTAATGGACCATGGGCAAGTTACTTCTCCCCACTCCCTTTCACACTGATTCTGCTCCAAGCCCTCCTCCTTGGAGAGGAGTCTACCTTAGAATTGCATCCTCACCCCATCGCTACCCAGCTTTCTCTTCTCCTCCCCACTCCATCCATTTAGCCTTCCTAAGACATTATCCTGTAGATGGTCTGAATGTGAATTCCACATGTAGCCCTGAATTTTGCCCCCCTGTTTTAGTTTCTCCAGGTCTGTCAGATTCTCTCCCATTCTCCATATGGTTTAACTAAAGGCTAAATAGGGGAACCATCAAGATGAATTATTGTTATTTTTTTTGGAGGTGTTGGGGCTGGGGGCTGGGTAGAGAAGCCAAGAAGTTCAAGATCGAATCTGGTTTGTGGGAAGGGGCTTGAGGTTGGGTTGGGTAGGGTGGATGAGTCTGCAAACACATACACTTTGGCAAATGTTAACATTCTCCACTTTTCATATCTATATGTTTGCAGTCAGTCCCTTGTGCCCCACTCCCACTGAGTGGGTTAACATATGGGTTGCACAGAGAGAGGCAATCTCTCACTGCATGGATGGGCCCCTCAAGAAAACACACTCTTCAGCACTTTTGACTTTCTGAAAATAAAACAACCCCAAACAGGTGTTTACACCAGCTTTGCTAAACTTGCAAAAATAAAATGAAGGAGGTTGGCAGCAGAAAAAGACATTCTATTTCAAGCTAGTAAAGTCCCGTTTGCAAACTGTAAAGAGATCTCAGTGCAACCCCTAAGCCCGTCAGGTGCCCTCCTCGGCAGGCTGTGGCCATGGAGATTTAGGGCTGGGATTTGCTTGTTTCTTAAAGCAGAAGAGTCTTGTTTATTTTGGAAGGCGATGCCTTATGAATTTTTATTTACTTTAAAATACATACTGATATTGAATACCATGTTAACATTTGTTTTTCTTCTACCCTTTATTTTAGATGGAGTGTAATCTTGTCACTCAGAGTTTTTGCCCACCACGGAGGTATTCAGGTTGGCAAAAGATTATTGTGTGTGTGCTTTTCCTCTCTTCAAAGGTTAAATGTAACCCCTGAGAGTTATTAGTTTAAAAAAAGCATGTTGGGTTGACAGGTACCTACTACATGCAGCAGAGTCTGAGCTCAGGGTTGTGGGTACATGTCGTCAGTGTCAGGGGGGGAAAGCCAGACTTGAAGCAAATGACTCAGCTATAAGCGAGGAGATGCAGCCACAGAGGCAGGGACAAAGGGCTTCAGTGAGGGTTGAATAAAAGCTAGTCTTTTTTTTTAAATCATACAATCATTTTTAGATGAACTTTTTTCCCCTTTATTTTTGCTTTTTATTTGTTGGCTGCACCGCCCAGCATGTGGGGTCTTAGTTCCTTGATCAGGCATTGACGCTTCGACCCTGTATTGGAAGCGTGGAGTTTTAACCACTGGGCCATCAGGGAAGTTCCCAAAGCTCGTATTTATTCAGTCCTCCCTGAGCACCAGGCCTGAGTCCCAGTGATGGGGTCCCAAAGACTAGAACATGCAGCATGGGTGTAGGAGGTGGTTTTGGGGTCCATGTTTGCTGTGTCCACCTTCGCAACTGAATACTGACTGGCATCCATGCGAGAGCTCTAGTCTCTGATGGGTGATCATCACTAGAGAGAAGGTGAAAACGCTCATCTGCTTCTGCTCCTTCCAACATGTTCTAGACCTTCCAGCTCAACCAGTCAATGCTTGTTCTCCAGCCCCTTCCAGCCACAGCTTCCATCTCTTGCCCCACCCATCTCAGGTAGGGGTCCTCCACTGCCCCACCCTCAGCACTTTTTTTCTTGCCTTAACCCTTCCCTTGCCTGCTGTCTCCTCCAGCCTCTCTAGGGGAGCCCCAACCCTGCTCCCCAGGCTGTATCCACCTTCCATTCCCCAGGGCTCCCTCTGCAGTTCCCTCATTTCTCCTCTACCCTTCATCCCAGCTCCTCTGTCAGTCTTAGACCTGCTATCTATCAGTTTCCATCACTTCCTACTCCTATCCCTAGCCCAGCTTTTCCTCCCAGAAGAAGCTCCCTTCTTTCTGCCAGATTCTCCAGGTGGGGCCGGCTGCCCCTCACCCATTTCCATTACCTTCCTGCTTGCCACTGTTTCCATGGGCCAGAAAACTCAATGCTAGATGACCCTCTTTTTGCCTTGAGCTCTGAAAGCCTTTCTGTTATGAACATGTGTCTTTTAAATTTATTTTTGTTTTTTCAAACTACTTACTTTACAAAAAATGTTTTATTGAAAAAGTGACTGATTTTTTAAAATGCTAAGTAAGTAATAGGCCAGGTGATGAAGTTAGCAACAATGAATGATCAGGAAGCAATGTATTTCCTCATTCAACCTTACCACAGCCTAGTGAAGTTCAAGTGTGAACTGCTATCACCCCACTTTGCAAAGGGAGCCTCATTTGGGTTTTGTGATGAATTCCTTCACGTCACACGACGTAGTTTAAGGAATTGGCTTTAATGGGGAAAGGGCAAACTTACAAGGCTGAGTTTGTCCCCTGAACTCCATCATCCTACTGAATTTAGGTGCAGCCTTTCCCCCAGGAGGAGGGGGTGAAGAACCCCACTGCAGCTGGCTTGTTTTCTAGGCAACCAAGAACGAGATCCTGGTGTCACCTTTGGCAATTGTGCTCATCAAACCATGATTCCCATTTTATAGATGCAAAAACAGACCAGAGAAATTTAACAATTTGTCCAAGTTACACACCAGTTCCAGCGCATAAATTCAAAACCAGTCTGCTATTTTTTACACAAAGGAAAAAGATTCTATGAACAACAAGGAGGGGAAGACCTCTGCTCTCTGCTCTCTGTTCTCTGGGCTATACTTTGTATCTCTGAGAAGTAAGGTGCTGTTCTGTGAGGACCCAGACTACTCCCCGGTGTTTTGTCCCTACACTGGCCCCCACCCGACTCCCATGCTGTTCTGGGAGCTGCTGCAACCCCTCCCCTTTGATGATTGTAAAGAAGGCTTAGCAGGAATCTTGGTGTGCCTAACCCCTAATGCCAGAGAATGAGTACCCAAATTAAGATGACTTTCAACAGTTTACACTTTAAAATGCCGTATAATTGCTGACAATGGTTCATGGTAGAGGTATCTATAGAAAATTTTGAGATCTTGTATGTAAACATCAAAAGGAAAATAGGAGCTGTTTCTTTGATTCTCACTATGCAATTTTTAAGAAATGCTTTTATATTTCATTCAACTCTTCCTTCCCTTTTTCCTCTTTCTCTCTCACTGGTTCTGAAAAATAAGTGTTTCCATAAGTATGCAGGCTGTAGAAAGCTGACTCTTTCTATATCTAATAAAAAACCTTGGGGAGTAATTGAAATAACTTGGCTCCGGGAGTCAGGTTACATGCTGCATAATATCAAAGGAAAAATCCATATTGAGGAAAGCAGCAGAAAACAGGAAGAGGAGCTGGAGAATAAAGTCAGAACATTAAATAATGAGTAACTATGAGAAACTTAAAAATTTTTTTCAAAAATTACATCCTTAGAAAAATAGTCAAGAAGCATTTTCAAAGAAGTTATACTAGACAGAGTGTATGCTCTGTGTATTTCTAAGGATTGTGAATTTAAAGAAAAGAATACCAACCCCTCATCCTGCAACTCCACCCCAGCATCTATTCATTAGATAAAAGTCTGACAGAAGCCATGGGTTTCAATCAAATTTTGACACGCATGTTTTTTCATGATTAGGCTCTCCTCCCATATCCTTTCTCTCTTTTTATCTTCTCAATCTGAATTTTAAAGAAATGCTGTCAAGACAGTGTACCACAAAAGGAGAGATGTCGATATAAATTGTACCAAGTACTTTTCAGAGAATTTTACTTTGGTTTTTTTGATTTTTACAAAAGATGGCTGCATTCATTGTGGGTACAAAGTGATGCGGAGATGACATGCCTGGGTCTTCTGAGAGAGAGATGCTGCTGTTGCAGGCACACGGGGAGAGCACAGCTTCCAGCCTATGTTTCTGGCCAAATCCTATTCCTTATTCTGCAGCTAACACGTACCGTCAGCAGGGGATCTTGGACAAGTCCTTTACTTCACTCGGTTTCCTTCTAGATTTTTATTATTGTTGTTGTTATTTCTATATAAAACCAAAATCTTTGGGAAATAGGTTAAAAAAAAAAAAAAAAAAAAATCACCCATAATTTATCAAACATTATGATTTTGGTGTATTTTCTTATGTGCATCTGTTTTTCTTTTCTTTTAAAAATATAGCAGAAATTAAAGCAATATCCAGTTTTACATCCTGAATTTTCTTCTGGCAGTGTTTTGTCTTTCTAAATAAAAACATATGGGGACTTCCCTTGTGGCCTAGTGGTTAAGCATCCACCTTGCAATGCAGGGGACGTGGGTTCCATCCTGGGTCAGGGAACTAAGATCCCACG
Source organism: Aepyceros melampus (assembly GCA_006408695.1). NCBI lineage: Eukaryota > Metazoa > Chordata > Mammalia > Artiodactyla > Bovidae > Aepyceros > Aepyceros melampus. Next base: position 237,557 of record SJXQ01008115.1, read on the forward strand.
TGCCACAGAGCACATGAGCCTGTGAACCAAAACTAGAGACTGCACACCCAAATGAAGATCCTGCATGGGGCAAGGAAGATCCTAGGTGCTGCAAATAAGACTTGAAGCAGTCAGATAAAATTTTTAAAAGTACAAATAGGAAGCAATTCCTTCCTAGTCGGTCTACAAAAAATATGTTGTTTTAAGCCTCATTTTCTAGAGCTGCATACATTCCATGTGGGTGTTTTTATTCTCTGATTTTTACAGTTTCTGTTGACAGAACTTTTGACAACACTGGGGCTGTTTGAATATCTCACTGAAGGAAAAAGAGAGGGCAACAAGCGGCCAGTGTTCACTTTATGTCTATGATAATCCTTAGCCAGATTTATTGACAACTTTCCAATAAACTATTGAGCATGTCCATATACAGAGAGACAAAGCTGACTCTTTCTGCAGGACAGTCTCAGATGATAGACTGGTGATTATATTATCTTTGCTGGTGTCTCAGTGGAGTAAGACAAGCTGGGTACAAATTCTGGCTCTGAACTTCTTATTGATGGGATCTGAACAAAATTCTTGGCTTCTCTACAACTGTTTTCTCAGCTGTGACAACGTGGATATCATTCAGTTCAGCTCAGTTCAGTTGCTCAGTCGTGTCTGACTCTTTGTGACCCCATGAACTGCAGCAGGCCAGGCCTCCCTGGCCATCACCAACTGCTGGATCCTACCCAAACTCATGTCCATTGAGTCAGTGATGCCATCCAACCATCTCATCCTCTGTCGTCCCCTTCTCCTCCTGCCCTCAATCTTTCCCAGCATCAGGGTCTCTTCAAATGAGTCAGCTCTTTGCATCAGGTGGCCAAAGTTTCAGCTTGAACATCAGTCCTTCCAAGGAACACCCAGGACTGATCTCCCTTAGGATGGACTGGTTGGATCTCCTTGCAGTCCAAGGGACTCTCAAGAGTTTTCTCCTACACCACAGTTCAAAAGCTTCAATTCTTTGGCGCTCAGCTTTCCTTATAGTCCAACTCTCACTTACATACATGACTACCATAGCCTTGACTAGATGGACCTTTGTTGGCAAAGTAATGTCTCTGCTTTTTAATATGCTGTCTAAGTTGGTCATAACTTTTCTTCCAAGGAGTAAGAATCTTTTAATTTCATGGCTGCAGTCACCATCTGCAGTGATTTTGGAGCCCCAGAAAATAAAGTTTGACACTGTTTCCACTGTTTCCCATCTATTTGCCATGATCTTAGTTTTTTGAATGTTGAGCTTTAAGCCAACTTTTTCACTCTCCTCTTTCACTTTCATCAAGAGGCTTTTTAGTTCTTCTTCACTTTCTGCCATAAGGGTGGTGTCATCTGCATATCTGAGGTTATTGATATCTCTCCCAGCAATCTTGATTCCAGCTTGTGCTTCTTCCAGCCCAGTATTTCTCATGATGTACTCTGCATAGACGTTAAATAGCAGGGTGACAATATACAGCCTTGATGTACTTCTTTTCCTATTTGGAACCAGTCTGTTGTTCCATGTCCAGTTCTAACTGTTGCTTCCTGACCTGCATATAGGTTTCTCAAGAGGCAGGTCAGGTGCTCTGGTATTCCCATCTCCTGAAGAATTTTCCAGTTTATTGGGATCCACACAGTCAAAGGCTTTGGCATAGCCAATAAAGCAGAAATACATGTTTTTCTGGAATTCTCTTGCTTTTTCAATGTTCCATTGGATGTTGGCAATTTAATCTCTGGTTCCTCTGCCTTTTGAGACAGACTTTCCTGGTGGCTCAGATGGTAAAGCGTCTGCCTGCAATATGGGAGATCCAGGTTTGATCCCTGGGTTTGGAAGATCTCCTGGAGAAGGAAATGGCAACCCACTCCAGTATTCCTGCCTGGAGAATCCCAGGGACGGAGGAGCCTGGTAGGCTACAGTCCATGGGGTCGCAAAGAGTCGGACACGACTGAGTGACTTCACTTCACTTCCTCTGCCTTTGCTAAAAGCAGCTTGAATATCTGAAAGTTCACGGTTCACATATTGCTGAAGCCTGGCTTGGAGAATTTTGAGCATTACTTTACTAGCGTGTGAGATGAGTGCAATTGTGTGGTAGTTTGAGAATTCTTTGGCATTGCCTTTCTTTGGGATTGGAATGAAAACTGAACTTTTCCAGTCCTGTGGCCACTGCTGAGTTTTCCAAATTTGCTGACATACTGAGTTCAGCACTTTCACAGCTGATTTGAAATAGCTCAACTGGGATTCCATCACATCCACTAGCTTTGTTCATAGTGATGCTTCTTAAGGCCTTCTTGACTTCACATTCCAGGATGTCTAGCTCTAGGTGAGTGATCACACCATCGTGATTATCTGGGTCATGAAGATCTTTTTTGTACAGTTTTTCTGTGTATTCTTGCCACCTCTTCTTAATATCTTCTGCTTCTGTCAGGTCCAGGTGGATATCATTAAAGATCCTAAATTCTGAGAAATTTATTTTAACACTCTGATACTGAGTTGAGAGCTGCAATCTATATGTTGTTTTTTAGTCCCTAAGTCATGTTGAACTCTTTGTGACCCCTCATGGGCTGTAGCCTGCCAGATTCCTCTATTAATGGCATTTTCCAGGCAAGAATACTGGAATGGTTTGCCATTTCCTTCTCCAGTGGAGCTTCCTGTCCCAGGGATCAAACCTGTGCCTCCTGCATTGGCAGGCAGATTCTTTCCCTGCTGAGCCACCAGGGAAGTCTCTGTCATTTTTCCCTCCTTAACACTCCACAGAGCTAACACAATCAGTGGTATCTTAGAATTGAAGAAATACAATGTGATGTGAAATAATATAATATGTTATATATAACAAATACTTGCAGGAATAATTAGGTGAAATATTTTACATAAATTGTTATCAGCATTTGGTAAGAGATTAACACCAGCTATTATTTTATCAGTAAGAAAAGAGCTATGTTGTCCTTACAACAGAACATTTGTTCTGCATATAATATATATTATAAAAAGGTTATTTGTAGGTCATAATCTCAGATAAAACTTGTACTGCTTGGGAAATTCTGTAATACTCTTGTTGATTAGAGATGGCACAGGGATGGCAAATAGGTTTAACTTTCTGTGCCAAGTCTAATCTGTTGATGGTGTCTGTCAGATGAGCTGTACTGTGAGAATCACTGAGGTAGAATCTGAGTGCAGCAGACAAGAGTGCCAAGGTGTATTAGGAATATTTTCCCCAGGCTTTAGAAGATGGAGTGGCAACACACACACTCAGTGTTTGCCGTCTCTGCATTATTGTCAGAAAAGATTATTGGCAGCTCATTAGGCAGTAGCCAGGCCATGGTGTCACTGGAAGAACTGATGTTGAAGCTGAAACTCCAGTACTTTGGCTACCTGATGCACAGAACTGACTCATTGGAAAAGACCTTGATGCTGGGAAAGATTGAAGGTGGGAGGAGAAGAGGATGACAGAGGATGAGATGGTTGGATGGCATCACCACCTCAATGGACATTAGTCTGAGTAACTCTGGGACTTGGTGATGGACAGGGAAGCCTGGAGTGCTACAGTTCAACACCGTGTCTGGGTCACAAAGGGTTGGACACGAGTGAACGACTGAACTGAACTGAACTGAACTGAAGGCCACGGTTTATCAATCAGGAGTTTCGTCAAAATTGTGTGGCTACGGACTGAATCTGGGTCCAAGGTGGGAGGTGAGAACCACACAGGGAAGAAACAAACCCAGAAGACACAGATATCTGGGGTACACAGGAAGTGGATGGAGACCTGGAAGTCAGGACAACACTCTGAAAACAGTTCTTTTTTTAAAATGGCTTTGGGGGATTTCAGCCACAAACTCTTAGCTATTTTTCTTAAAACCCCAAGCCCAGTAGAAATGTGGGTGATGCTGCACCATAGGGAAAGCAGAGTCTTTGCAATGACCTGGATTTCAATCAGCTCTTGTTCTGCTAATGCTCACTTAGTTCTTGCCTCCTGAACCTTGATGTCCTCACTTTGGCCTTTCTAGGACTTTGCTGTTGGATGACTGAGATGCCCTTGTAGTCTTTGCCTTGACTGCATCTTGTCTCGTTCTCTTTTGCTGTGGGTGAAAGGCTTTGAACCCAAGGCCGCCTCTCAGAAGAGGCAATGGTATTAGAAAGGGAATTTGTTCATCTTAGTCTTGTTATCTAATTCTCTGCTTTTGGGTACTTATGAAATAAAACCAATCATTACAGGCACATTGGTGAAGATTTAAATGGAGCACTACATACCATTTTTTGAAATATTCTGATAGTCCCTGTGATTGCAGTGGTTTCTTTTCCGTAAACGAAGGTAAATAGAGTTTTCTTTAATTCTGAAACACACATATATGTGTATATTTAATTTCAGGACATTTACATGATAGAGTTCAAAGAAGCATGTTTTTATTGTGATTTTTTAAAATGTGAAAATGAACTCAGAAAATCAAATCTCTGCAGACACATTTTCTTTAAATTGTCAATACATTACTAGGAATTCTTACAAGAACAGTTCTACAAAATGGGTTGCTTGATGTGATAAGTTCAAACTTCTTCTTTTTTTTAATGATGACTTCCAATCATCCCTTTCTAATCTTTCAACCAAGAGCTGTTTTAAATCTCTTGAGCAATTGATCATTTTTACCAGCTTGATTATTTTAAACCTGACCATGTTCACTTTCTTCTTTTGGTTGTTGTGAAGCTGTGGCAGACACTCTTGTCTTTCAGATTCCTTTCTTCCTCTTCTTCCATTTTACTTTTCAATTTATTTTAATTTAATTAAAAAAATTTATTTGGCTGTGCCATGTGGTACATGGGATCCCAGTTCCCCAACCAGGGGTCAAACCTGTGTCCCCTACATTGGGAGCAGGGAGTCTTAACTGGACCACCAGGGGAGTTCCCCCAACCTTCATCCATTTTAATAGAAATTTTAGTAGGACACATGTCTGCCCCCAAATGATGATGGCTTTACTCATCTTTACCTGCAGCTAGGAGCGCCCACCTCACTAAGCTTTGGACCATGAGATGGAAGTGGATTTCTCCAGTGATGGTTTCTGAGAATGCATCTCAGGAAACAATTGTCTGGTGACCTTGCTTAGTCCTTTTTCTCCATTCTGCTGTCCACAGTAGGGTAGCTGCCATTTTGGACTAGGGGGATAAGTTCTACACTGAGAAGGCAGAGGGGTGAGAATTGAGCTCCCATATCAGACCTGGACTGCCTATGTGAGAAAAATAAACTCCTTTGTTATCTTATTTAAATTCTCAGACATTGAGTTTCTCTGTTACTTATAGCTGAATCTATTGGGTTAGCCAAAGAGTTTGTTTGGGTTTTTCCATAATCTCTTACTTAACATTCAATAATACTAATGGACAGAGATCTTAGAGAAGAATTTTCAACCAGTAGCAGGCTATAACTGCATATGTTTTAAGTCACTTCCTTGGCTCCTCTTGGTCCCATCTTTGATTTTCTATCTTCTTTTGCCAAATTTTAATTTAATTTAAATGCAATTTAATGTTATGTTCTCCATACTTTCATAGGCTTCCTAAAATCCTTTTGAAATCAGGCCAGGTATAAACTAAGGAATAATAATTAAACTCAGACATTTTCGATTATCTTCTCAAGTGTATTTTATCTTCTCTTCATTAAAATAGACTTCCTGTCTCACAACCTTACATAAATCACTATTTTTAAGTGTTATATAAATTTCACTCATTGTATTAGAGTGCTTGCCAACTGTCTCAGAGCTTCAGACAGGTAAGCATGTATCAGTTTTGGGATACATATTTGGAATGCACTGCAGTAGAAGTCTAAGAAAACTAATGATACTAGAAAACAAACTTGTGGTTACCAAAGGAGAAAGGGGAAGCGGGGAATAAAATAGGGGTTTAGTATTAACACACGCACACTATTGTATATAAAATAGATAATGAAAAAGGACCTAGAGTACAGCCCAGGGGACCATCCTCAATACACTATATTCAATATTCTGCAATAATTTATAAGGGAAAAGAATCTGAAAAATAAGATGTATATATCTGAATAACTTTGCTATACACGTGAAGTTAATACAACATTGTAATCAACTATACTTCACTTCCCTGGTGGCTCAGACCCTAAAGCATCTGTCTACAATGAGGGAGACCTGGTTTCGATCCCTGGGTTGGGAAGCTCCTTGGAGAAGGAAAAGGCAACCCACTCCTGTACTCTTGCCTAGGAAATCCCATGGATGGAGGAGCCTGGTGTCCATGGGGTCGCAGAGTAGGACATGACTGAGCGACTTCACTTTCACTTTCATACTTCAATAAAAACTCCAAATCCGCACCCCGCCCCGCTCGCTAAATCTTAATAGCCTATATGTGTCAGTCCTGTTCTACTCTTTGCAATCCCATAGATTGTAGCCTGCCAGGCTTCTCTGTCCATGGGGATTCTCCAGGCAAGAATATTGGAGTGGATTGCCATGCCCTCCCTCCAGTGGATTTTCTCAACCAGGGTTTCCTGGTCGATCAAGGATTTCCTGCATTGCAGGCGGATTCTTTACCATCTGAGCCACCAGGGAAGCCCCGAATTATAATACATTTCTTAATGTTGATGGAAGACCAAGGTCTCTGAACAATACTTTAATTACAGGATTTTTTCTCTGTGGTAGAGTGTTGAGGTAAGTGACTTATTTAACTTTTTAACATCAAAGCGACCCATGCATATACTTTTCAAAATCAATTTATTTTACCTGAGTGATGTTTATTGAGCCTTATTATGTTCTATGTTCTGTATGTTCTACAACTGCACTCATCTCACAGGCTAGTAAAGTAATGCTCAAAATTCTCCAAGCCAGGCTTCCGCAATACGTGAACTGTGAACTTCCAGATATTCAAGCTGGTTTTAGAAAAGGCAGAGGAACCAGAGATCAAATTGCCAACATCCACTGGATCATCGAAAAAGCAAGAGAGTTCCAGAAAAACATTTATTTCTGCTTTATTGACTATGCCAAAGCCTTTGTGCCAAAGCCGTTGACTGATAACAATAAACTGTGGAGAATTTTGAAAGAGATGGGAATACCAGAGCACCTGACCTGCCTCTTGAGAAATCTATATGCAGGTCAGGAAGCAACAGTTAGAACTGGACATGGAACAACAGACTGGTTCCAAATAGGAAAAGGAGGACGTCAAGGCTGTATATTGTCACCCTGCTTATTTAACTTATATGCAGAGTACATCATGAGAAATACTGGGCTGGAAGAAGCACAAGCTGGAATTAAGATTGCTGGGAGAAATATCAATAACCTCAGATATGCAGATGACACCACCCTTATGACAGAAAGTGAAGTAGAACTAAAAAGCCTCTTGATGAAAGTGAAAGAGGAGAATGAAAAAGTTGGCTTAAAGCTCAACATTCAGAAAACTAAGTTCATGGCATCTGGTCCCATCACTTCATGGGAAATAGATGGGGAAACAGTGGAAGCAGTGTCAGACTTTATTTTCTGGGCTCCAAAATCACTGCAGATGGTGACTGCAGCCATGAAATTAAAAGTTGCTTACTCCTTAGAAGAAAAGTTTTGACAAAGCTAAATAATATATTAAAAAGCAGAGACATAACTTTCCAACAAAGGCCCGTCTAGTCAAGGCTATGGTTTTTCCAGTGGTCATGTATGGATGTGAGAGTTGGACTGTGAAGAAAGCTGAGTGCCGGAGAATTGATGCTTTTGAACTGTGGTGTTGGAGAAGACTCTTGAGAGTCCCTTGGACTTCAAGGAGATCCAACTAGTCCATTCTAAAGGAGATCAGTCCTGGGTGTTCATTGGAAGGACTGATGCTGAAGCTGAAACTCCAATACTTTGGCCACCTCATGCGAAGAGTTGACTCATTGGAAAAGACTGTGATGCTGGGAGGGATTGGGGGCAGGAGGAGAAGGGGACGACAGGATGAGATGGCTAGATGGCATCACCGACTTGATGGACATGAGTTTGAGTAAACTCCGGGAGTTGGTGATGAACAGGGAGGCCTGACATGCTGCGATTCATGGGATTGCAAAGAGTCGGACACGACTGAGAGACTGAACTGAACTGATTATGTTCTATGCACTTCTAGGCATCTGGATTATACTGGCAGGTGAAAAAGACAAAGACCCCTGCCCCTGTATCACTGACATCCTGGGAGGGGGAAAAACCCCCACTAAACATCACACATAAGCAAATTATAGAGGATGCTAGAAGGCAGTAATTGCTATTAAAAAAAAAAAGAGGAGACATGGGAACTAGGATTAGAGTTGTCAGAGCAAGCACTATTGAAAAAGTGAACGTGAGCAAAGACTTGAAGTTGTGGAACAAAATAGTTGAATTATTTATGTCTACAAGCCTTGCAGTGATAAACAGCAATCTCACATTCCCCATCCTGCCTGTTTCTCCATTTTGAGAGGCAATTAATTTCAACCTTATTTGGCTGAGGCTTTAAAATTTTTTAAAAATTATTTATTTAGTTTTGGTTGCACTGGGTCTTTGTAACTGTGTTCAGACTTTCTCTAGTTGCAGCCAGTGGGGCGTACTCTTTGCTGTGGAGCACAGGCTCTGGGCATGTGAGCTTCAGTAGTCTTGGCTCCGTGGGCTCTGTAGTTGTGACACAGGGCCTAGTTGCTCCGTGACATGTGGAATCTTCCCAGAAAAGGGACTGAACCCATGTGGCCTGCATTGGCAGGTGGATTCTTATCCACTGTACCACCAGGAAGTCCTTGGCTGAGTATTTTTGTATTTTCTTCCTTATTTCTAAATAAAATACTTTCAAGGCTACTTCTTGATTTTCAGTCTTTGGTGTTATCTACACACAGCCCACTGTCAAAAAGAAGCTTTAGCTATTTACAACAGATCTATGGTTGCTTTTTCTTCTCTTCACAACTCTTTTATTTCCCTGGAGTTAATAGCTGCTTTTGTTTCTCTGCTTAGTGTTCTGAAGTATTTAACATCAATTTACCCTTAAACCTTTTTATAAATATTTGATCTCCTTTCAATATGCTGTGATATATCATATAGTTTAGTAATTTCATCTTCTTGTGGAATTTCTCCTGAAACCTCTTGACCTGTTTAATCTGGACTTGTTACTCTCTCACCCTGGGGTGCAGCACATGTCCTGGGAGCTCCCTTCTTCATTCTCCTGGGCGTTTTCTTCACCTCTTTCTGACTTATTGGATATCTCATTTCCTGGAAGACCACATTTTTCTTATTTTTGATGAAGCATACTTTTAAATATTTTGTTTGAAGGATGTGTGGGAAGTAACATTATTATTAGCATTTGTATATCTGAAACTGTTTTTACTTTTTGACTTGATGAGGTGTAGGGTGGTGAGGTATTGCTGGTGAGGTGGAGGGTGGGCCCAGAATCACAGCCTGTCACACCATAAGTACAAACACAAATAGTGTTAATAGGACTTACTGTGGAAAATATTCAAATAGAGAAGAAGCAGTGTTCATTTGATTTCTGAACTCTCATTATCTCATAAAAAGGTGTCTCAGACAGTATATAGCTAGACTAGCACATCTATATATTTTTAGAGAAAGAAAACTCTTGAGTATATAAGTCATTATGTAATTGTAATAATAATACATTTCTGGGATAGGTAATTGGTTTGTTAAAAAGGAGGAGTCCCTTGGCTTTTGCTAAGCTACCAGTAGGAAGAAGGAAATGGGCTTCTAGGACCATCAGAGTTTGCTCATTGGCCAATGTGGTGGATTTAAGAATGACTTCATATCTTTGACAATCCCACCCTTAAATCTTGGCGGTCGTGTTACTTCTTTCACCAATAAGATGTGGTGGAAGTGACACTCTGCCAGTTTTGGCTTGGCTTTTAAGATTCTTGGCAACTCTGGTCTCTTAGAGCCCTGGGCCACTGTCTGAGAATATCTTTCTGGAGACATCATGCAAAAAAGCCTTACCGTGGAAGCAACCAAGATGTCCTTCGATAGGTGAATAGACAAATGAACCAGGTATATCCATACAATAGACTATTAGTCACAATACAAAGAAGTGAGCTATCCTGGCATGAAAAGACAGAGATAACTTAGTGCATACTGCTAAGTAAAAGAAGCCAATATGAAAGGGCTACATACTACAGAATTCCAACTATGTGACATTCTGGAAAAGGCAAAATACAGGGACAGTAAAAAAAAAAAAGGTGGTTTCCAGGGGTTATGAGGAGAGAGGGGAAGATTAACAGGTAGAGCACAGGGGCTTTTTAGGGCAGTGAAACTAATCTGTATAATATTGTAATGGTGAATATATGTCATTACACATTTGTTAAGACTCATAGAAAGCACAGCATAAAGAGAAAACCCTAATATAATCTATGGACTTCAGTTAATAATACTGTATCAATGTTGACTCTTCATTTATAACAAATGTACCTTACTAATGCAAGTTGTTAATAATAGGGGGAATTGAGAAGATGAGGCATACATGGGAACTCTCAGTACCTTCTGCTCAATTTTTTCTGTAAACCTAAAACTGCTCAAAAATTAAAGTCTGTTTAAAAAAAAAAAGCCTGGAAAGGAAGAGAGGCCCAGCTAAATCCGGCTTTCTGGTCACCCCTTCTCAGGCAGTCCTTTACATGAATGAAGCCATCTTGGACCCTCCAGCCCAGCACCAAGCGAATATCAAGTGTCTATGGTCAGTGCCACATGAGAGGAAGAATTGGCCAGTCAAATTCTGCCTGAATTCCTGAATTTCTCACAGTGCCAAACTGCTAGATATAATAATGACTTGTTTTAAGCCACTGAAGTTTGGAGTACTTTGTTACACAACAACAGATACCCAGAAAGGATGCTTATAGAATTCTAGGTTAATTTCATTTTCCCTCAGAAGTTTGAAGGAATCAATCCGTTGGCTCCTGGCCTCCTAGTGTTGTTGTCTGAAGTTATTCTGTGTCTCAATCCTTTAGGAATCTGGGTAACGTCCATTCTAAGTGTTCTGAAGCATCATGATGATAGGCTTGGCGTGGTTTTATTTTCCTTCAGTGTTAGACATTTGATGGACCCTTTCAACCTGGAAATTCATGTCACTCAGTTCTGAGACATGTTCTTGAATTATTCCACTGATGATTTTTTTCCTTTCTTAGAACTCGTTATTTAGGTATTGGGTCACCTAGTCTAGTTCTCTGATTTTCCTAGTTTTTCTGTCCTATTTTCTATCTCTTTGTCTTCTACTCTATTTTCTGGATAATATCCTCAACTTCAGTTTATTCAATACAGCTCTGAAAATCTTCTTATGTTACTAGAATAATCTATCTTTTTTTGTTACCTGAATTAATATCTCCTCGTCTTTTTGAAGATATTCGTTTTAATTACTTTTATAAGTGGGATATTGTTGCTGTTCAGTCACCAAATCAGGTCTGACTCTAATTAGAGTTAAAAATTGTTTTCTTGGAACATAGTTTCTGTCTTCTTGAAGTTGTTTTTTTCTTTATTTTATGTTGGCCTTTACCTTTGAAGTTTTTCGAATATATCTGATGATCTTGGGTTGTTGGCTTATGTTTAAAAGTGGAAATTAGTTGAAATCTTAAAAGTAGATTGGAAAGTAGGCCTTCTGGGTGTGGCTTGCTATCTATGGTCCTCGCTAGTGGGTGAGCTGGCTGGGTCTTTCTCAAGGAACCACTGCTGTTAGAGTCTTGGGGCCTCCTTCCTCTTGGGATGTGCAGGTTCCCCAAGAAGGTTCTTCTAGTCTCTGGGTTGCCAGCTTTATGGGGCCAGCAGTGGGTGGACCTTAGATTCAGCATGCTTGTGTTTTCATAGGGTGTTTCTTACCACACTTTGTCTGGTGTCTCCCAATCCAGAAGCTCTTGATTTGGGCATCCCCAGAGAATAAACCCTAGTCTCATTCAAAATAAGGGAAGGGAAGCTTCTTATCTGAGGATCTTACTACTTCTTCAGTAATCTTCCAACTACCACTTGCTTTTAGCCTTACTTTCATTTCTAGAACTACTATATTTAGCCAGTTCCCAAGTCCTTTGGGATTTTGCAGTGTAGACTGATTTACTTCTCAGTCTTCCATCCTCCTAGCTTAGGATGCAACTTTCCTGAATCGACTACGTCAGTTACCACCTGTGCTTGTGTTTCTGGCTTTCAACATTTTGTGACTGTTGGCTCTTTCTGTTCTCTTTGTCCTTGTGGACAAATTCATTTTCTGTCATTTTAGTGGGGTTCCTCAAGGAAGAGAAGTAAATGCTTTGTTCAATCTGCTATTCTACCCAGAAGCCTGAAATGAATACTCTATCCACTGCCTCATTTATGCCCTCTGTGTTGACTATTTTATTATATTTCAAAAAAGCATATGGGAAATGGACATTAGATCTGAGTTCAATGCTAAAATAATTTCACAGTCAATAAAGAGGGGTTATTTTCCTTTGGGAAAGTGATTGTTACCAATATTTAGCCAGAAATATATTTTTGACATCAAAAATCATTTCTAAAAATAGAATTTATATACCAAAATACTGTTTTGCTCTTGACCTGCTCATGGAGAGTAAATACTGTGGATATTAATAATATAGGTACCGTTCTAATTCTTTCATTACAGAATGAATATAGACATCTTTACCAATAGCTGAATAGTTCCATTACTATTTCTGACCACAATTACTATTTCTGAATTTTGGAGATGAGGTTTTGTACTAAGTACTAGAAACTATTTCACCTAATCAAAGAAACTATTTTCTTTCATCCTCATTCCAATACATAATCTCCCTTATAAATTTTAGGAATTTAATTTCTCATGCAGTGCTCAGGGATTCTAAGATAGAAGGATCAACATAATATGTTGAGAAGCCTGTAATACAACATTTGAGATGCCTATACATTGAAAAGATTGCTTAATAGAAAGTTATTTATATACAGGGTCATTGTAACTTGAATGAATAGGCTAAGCTGAGGATACCATGCATAGTAAGTTTAACTGTGATCACCATTCTGATTTCACAACCCCCCTCTGTTTGCTCTCCCCTCTCTTCTCGGACTCAAGTTTCCCATATGATCTTTATTTCTCTCTTTGTCCTCTGTTCTACCCAGTCCAAAAGAGGAAAACCCAGTACAATGGGTTAGTAGAAGAGGTGACAGCTTCAGTTCTGTAACTGAGGAATGCAGAGAAGGTGTGCTTAAAAGTTTTCTTTCTTACACCTTCCACACTGTCTAAGATAGGCGTGTCCTCAACATCCAGAGTAGCCCTGAAAGTTTACCATATTAAAGTCCCAGTTTTATCAGCCCCATCTATTATAGGGCCTGGGAAGTACAGCCATTTCACTGACATGCTAGTCAGATTTTGATTTCTAACATCAATATTCAGAACAGATAAATCTCAGATCTACTAGTGGCTTTTCCCAACCTGGGCCCAGAAAACACACAAAAACCCACTTTATCTAAGCACCTTCTAAGGACTACCACCCCTATTCCATTTCACTATGACTGAAAGAAAAACACAACAAGAGAAAGAGTAAAACCAAGAATAAGCCTCAAGAATAATGCAGACAAATGGGTGGCTTTAAAACTGAAAAACGGTCATATCCTTTGCTGACTCAGAGCAGAACCCATTTGGAGAGAGGCAACAAAAACAGTTTCCCAAAGGGCTTAGCATATCAGAGGTTTTGGGGATAAACCAAGTATAATATTATTGAAGCAACAGAGATGTATCAAGTCTTTATGAAGATTCTGAATCTATTTCCAAACTCTCATCAGGAGCAGTCAGTTTGGGTACAAATCTGAGATACCTTCAGGGAGTAATTCTCACACAAAAACACTGGGGTTAGGAAGGCTAGCAACAGGGTGCTGCTGCTGCTGCTGCTAAGTCGCTTCAGTCGTGTCCACCTCTGTGTGACCCCAGAGACAGCAGCCCATGAGGCTCCCCCGTCACTGGGATTCTCCAGGCAAGAACACTGGAGTGAGTTGCCATTTCCTTCTCCAATGCATGAAAGTGAAAAGTGAAAGTGAAGTCACTCAGTTGTGCCCGACTCTTTGTGACCCCATGGACTGCTGCCTACCAGGCTCCTCCGTCCATGGGATTTTCCAGGCAAGAGTACTGGAGTGGGGTGCCATTGCCTTCTCTGAGCAACAGGGTGAGGGAGAGATAAATGGTAACATTTGATGTGAAGGATTAGGACAGGGGAGTATACAGGGATAAAGGTGGCTAACTTAGAGACTACACAGACTTTATTCAGGGACCTCTACGACTGGGAAGTTTTAAGAAAAGGGTGAATAATTTTCTTTCCAAGTGGTTGAAGGTCAGGCCAGCATGGGGCCAGGGAGATAGATTAAATAATTTTTTTTAATTCCTTCTAGCTCTTTGATACTAGCCACAGCCCAGAGCCCTGTATAAACCTGAATTCACTGCATCACAGAAGAACCAAGTTTTCAGCCTCAGAGAGAGATAAACATGTAGAATATGACTCGTTGTGTATTCAGAGAGTCTGGCAATGGGCTAATTATGCAGGGGGAGTTTGCAGGGGTGAGGATGACTGCAGAGGAGGTCCTAGGAGTTCAGACTTGAAAAGATTAGAAAGACAGCATGATAGATTTTGAATCTAGAGCGGCAAAATAGTACAGGGAAATAGACTTCATGGGCATCATGTTCAATAATTCATGAGCTGCTGTACTCACACGAAGCTTCTTACCTGTTAACTTTCCACTAAGATTCCTTTCTCTGACCTTCTCTGAGCTGGCAGCATTATAACTCTCTCCATCCTCATGTTTGCAGCCTCAGATATGATTCTGGGCCACTGTATCAGGTAAACATTAAACTGTGATAAAATTGGGGGATTTAAGCCTGTGGATATTTATAAATCCGAAAAGATCACTTGTGGCATAGAAGAAGATTGTTTCAGTAATCTCAACAGTGTTTCTTAAAGGATGCTCTGTACAACACTAGTTTCTTGAGATGTATCTTTCTCATAAAACATACACACATTACATAGCTCTGTGGTCAAATTAGTTTAGGAAATGTTTCATATTATACCTTGGAGCTAAGCAAAGCTTTTGGGGCTTATTGAAGGCTCTGATAAACCTTACACTGATTAAACTTGTTTTCCTTTATTTAAATCAGCATTTTCAAAACTTATTTGACCTAGGAATCTTCTTAAAAATGTGTATAATACCTTCTAACATCTTGTGGAACTAATGCTTCACAGAACAGGTTTTGAAGAACATTGATGAATTATCTCTGTGATCTATATTTGAGCATTATGGCACGGCCTAAAATCTCAAGTTTAGTCACCTACGAGAATCCTACTAGAAAAATTTGGAGGTTGTACATATATGATCAATCTAGATTGCAATCAAATTATATCATTCCAGACAAAAATTCACATCAATGGTTAATTTCTTCAAATAGCAGGTCTTTCCTTTGTTTTATCCTTTTTTTTTGACTACTGAATGGATAATTTTACTTTAAACTTATTTTCTCCAATTTGTTGACTGCAGTTATTTTAATATTGTGATGACTTTTTGCTAATTTCTTGTAGAACATATTTATTTTAGAACACACTTAGAAATCCAAGGGCTTAAGTTATGCTGATTTATTTTTATATGCATCCCGTTATGCAGCTGGTGATTCAATTCATGCTGTTTATACTCCTCCTCCCTTGTCCCTGGCGTTTTCCCTAAAATGTTAATTCCTGCAAATCTGATTTGATTTAGGCAATCTGAGAAATTGCAAGAGAAGGAGGTTTGTAGATTGTACCACACTCTGCAAATGTAAAGTAATGTCATTATGAACTTACTCAGTGATTCTTATTACTGAATACCAACCACGTGCCACAGAAGGTGCCAGGGGCTCGGGCTTCAGAGAGAAGTCCAGCCTGGTCCCTGTACTGGAGATGCAGAGTCTGGTGTGGGGTGGGTGGAGTGTTGAGACAGTGAGTAAACACTTATGATGAGTGAGATGATATTGGTATTGAAGGAGCAAAATAGGAGCACAGGAGAGAATAATAGAGTCAGATGGGGGTTAGTATGAAGATGCTGTCCAAGGAACTGACTCCTAACTTTGGTTCGTGAAGTACGAATGGGAGTAACTAGATATGAAAAAGATGAGGCTTAAATGGCTATGAAAAATATTCAAACTCACTTGTAATCAAGAGATTACATATGAGAACATATGTAATAAAATAAAATGCAACAATAAAACAATATGCAATAAAATACTTTTTGTTAGATTGGAAAAAATTAAGAAAATGGGCAATATTCAGTATTGACAAAGGTGTGAGGCAACAAGTATTCTTATGCAATATTTTGGGGAATGTAAATTGGTGCAGCCCTTTTGGAAAGATTATAATAAATTAAAAATGTATACCTTCTGATTCAGCAACTTATTTCCTAAAGACATTCTCACATGTAATCATAAAGAGAACCATAGGAAATTCATTAGAGAACTAATGGAATTTGTGAGGACTTGGAATTAAGTTGACTGTCCGTCAATAGAATGAAACAACCATACTATGAAATATCATGCAGAATTGCATCAGAATGGAAAATGCTTCAAGAAGTATTATGGAATCATTAATTTATAGTCTATTATGTACAGTATGATGTCATTTATGGGAAAACCCCAACAAAGCATTTATTTCTTTGTGTACACACACATAGAAAGAATCTGTTAGGGAACCACATTAAATTGATAACAGGGCTTTCTTCTGGGAATGGGAATGAAATTAGGGGAGAGCTTTGATTTTTTAATTACATACCTCAGTATTTTTTGTAAAATAAAAATGTGTTCCTGGTTTGAATAAATAAATTTAAAAATAAGTAGGGTTAGAGGGGACATTGTCTCAGCGCAGGACTGGTCAGGACAAGGCAGGAAGAGTCCTGGGCTAGGAGTCAGTATCCTCGGATGGCCCTTCCTCCCCAGGCCGTGCTCCAGTGCCTGCACTCCACCGCTTCCTGCCGTGTCTAACAACTGTTCCCGCCTCTGTCTGCCTTTCTCCCTCTTTTGGCTCTTTCTATCTCCACAAGCATGTGGTAGGATTTCTCATCTAAAAATGTCTCTCTTATCTCTTATTTCCTATGAGCTATCACCTGACTTCTCTGCTCCCTTATAGTAAAACCTGTTTAGAGTCATGTATGTTCACCTGCATTTACTTCTTTACAACCTGAACCTACTGTCTCCAATCAGACTTCCATCTCTGCCCCACGAAATGTGTCTGGTCAGAGTGTCAACACGATCACCATCTGGACATCCAGTGGTTCTTCTCAGGGCTCATCTTCCTCTCCCTCTCCCACCATCTGGCTTCTGCTCACTTCTTTGGAAATGCCTTTTTCACTTGGCATCCAGGACACTAACTGTTTCTAGTTTCCTTTCCCTTTTAGGGCAGTTCCTTCTCTTCCCTAACCTCTACATGTTGGCATCCCCCAGCCACTGTCCTCAGCCACATTTCTTTTTCACACTCATTCTCTGTAATAAAAGGTCTCAATTTTTTTGCTCTCAGGACCACTTTATGTTCTTAAAATTACTGAGGAAATCAGAGAGCTTTTGTGTATGTGAGTTATAGCTGTCAATATTTATATACTGGAAATTAAAACATAAATTTAAAAGATCATTTAATTAATCATTTAAAATAATAAATCCATTACATATTAACATAAATGAAATATTTGTTTTCTAAAAACATATTTTTTCCCAACTCCTCCCCTAGTTAGTGGGAAGAAAGGCATCATTTTAGCATTTGGCTAATGTCTTTAATGTCTGACAATAGAAGACAACAGGGTTCTCAAATCTGCTTCTGCACTTGTCTGTTGTGATGTGTTCTTTTAAGGGAACTATATGAAGGAAAGCTTGCCTTAAATATACATTTAGGTGGAAACGGAGTAAAATTTTAATATCCTTTTTAGATAACAACCAATTGCCTTCTTTGATTCTATATGAAAACTGACCTTTTCCAGTCCTGTGGCCACTGCTGAGTTTTCCAGATTTGCTGGCATATTGAGTGTAGCACTTTCACAGCATCATCTTTCAGGATTTGAAATAGCTCAAGTGGAATTCCATCACCTCCACTAGCTTTGTTCGTAGTGATGCTTTCTAAGGCCCACTTGACTTCACATTTCCAGATGTCTGGCTCTAGGTGAGTGATCATACCATCATGATTTTCTTGGTCGTGAAGATCTTTTTTGTACAGTTCTTCTGTGTATTCTTTCCACCATTAGTTGCCATATGGAATCTGAAATGGACTTTTTGCACCATGTTACATTCAAATGATCTAGCTTCTTTTATGATTTCCTATATCAAACATTGGTCATTTAGAAAATATTGGTTCACTGAGTTATGCAGATATTCCAAATGTTGATTCAAATTTTGATGTTGTTGTTCTTGTTCAGTTACTAAGTTATGTCTGATTCTTTGTGACCCTGTGGACTGCAGCATACCAGGCTTCCCTGTCTTTCACTATCTCCAGAGTGTGCTCAAGTTCATGTTCATTGATGAACATGATGCCATCCAACTGTCAGTGATGCCATCCAACTGTCTCACCTTCTGTCTCCCCCTTCTCTTCCTGCCCTCAGTCTTTCCCAACATCAGGGTCTTTTCCAAAGAGTCAGCTCTTCCCATCAAGTGGCCAAAGTATTGGAGGTTCAGCTTCAGCATCAGTCCTTCCAATGAATATTCAGGGTTGATTTCCTTTAGGACTAACTGGTTTGATATCCTTGCTTTCCAAGGGACACTCGAGTCATCTCCAGCATCACAGTTCAAAACCATCAATTCTTCAGGACTCAGCCTTCTTTATGGTCCAACTCTCACATCCATACACGACACCTTATGACACAATATTGAAAACTCATACTTGTTGCTAGCACCATGTATCTCACTAGAAAGGACTCGGAGTAATAGGAAATTGTCAAGTTCACAGCAGAAGATACAAGTTTTCAAAAATTCTAAATTTTCTCTGAAAGCTCAGATTTTATGATTGGCAACCAACACTGTCATTTGTTTCCCTTGAAGTGACAAGCTCATTTCATTCATTGTAGATATAATACCTGCCATATATCCAAGTCTAAATAACTATAATTTGTTTTCCAGTCTTTTTCAATAAAAGGTGTTCCATGAAAAACTGACTAATCCAGTTTTCAACTCCTCACACAAGTGCTTTTCTTTAGGCCAAACATCATGTTTTGTTATGCAGAAGTGCTCTATGCATATTTCTGTTCCATCAGATGACATTCTTAAAAATCATGTACTTACTTTAATAAAATTGATATTTTTTTCCCATTTTATAGGTGACATTTTCAAGGGCAGATGTCCCCTCTTCTTTAATCTAGGAGGTGTGGCGGTGAAGACCATTATGATTATTAATGTGGCTTAGTGCAATTTTGATTCCTGTTCATATGTCAGCAATTTTACTCACCATTGCTTTTTTACCTCAGTTAAATGGCTACACAGTGCAAAAGACAACTACTGTCTTAGCATTGTTGTGAAGATACTGTTCTTATCGTGTGGACCCCTTGAAAGGGTCTTAGAGACCCACCCTCAGAGGTCCATGGACCATACCTGGAAATCACTGATGGAGTCTATCTCCCACTCCAGTTGGCCTCACCCAACCTCAGATTACCAACTCTCTGGCTAATTATTTGTTTTTGCAAAGTATAATTATATGATGGCTAATCATTTGCAATTATATGACATATAATTTTTGAATAATGGGTTTAATAAGGTTATTAAGTCCATTAGTGCCTCGTACGTACATGTCTTCTTTTTTTTTTCCAAACAGGAAATTAGGTTAGCAAATCTTAGCTTCAAATCCCATCTCTCCAATTTTATGTTTTTAATGCCCCAAGTGACTTGATTTGGAGTTATACACTGCTTTTCAAAATTGTTCTCTCATATAATGTCTATTGGATTGGAGAGAATAGATAACCTTTAACACCCAGATTCTAGGACACTTCTCATCAAAGATGTGTGTTTAAATGTCCTTGAATAGCATTACTGTGCCATTTATAACAATGGCTTTGTCTATTTCTTTCTATGTGTTTGCCTTGTTTCTGGCCCAAATAGCAAATTTAAGTCAGAAGCAGAGGGAGCAACAGCTACTCTAGAAAAATTCCATATACTTTGCACCAATTTATGTTGACCCATTGGTCTCACTTTTATCTCTCTACTTGATATGGTAACTTTGGTCATTGCTTTTGGTTCTTTTGGCTTTTGTGGCTTTCTAAAATTTATTTATTTGTGGCTGGGCTGGGTCTTCATTGCTGCGCTTGGGCTTTCTCTAGTTTTGGCAGGCGGGGTTACTCTCTACCTGCTGTGTGGGGACTTCTCATTGTTGTGGTTCTTCTTGTAGAGCACAGGCTCCAGGGCATGCAGGCTTCAGTGGCTGTGGCTCATGGGCTTAGTCGCTCTGTGGCATGTGGGATTTTCCTGGCTCAGGGATTGAACCCATGTCTTCTGCATTGACAGACAGATTCTTGTCCACTGAGCCACTAGGCAGGCCCTGGCTTTCATGACTTTTTAAGGCTAACAGGATTATCTTACTTTTTTTTTTTTTTTAAAAAAGTTGTGATTGTTGCCTTGCTGTTCCTTCCAGCTGGTTCTGCCTCCCAGCTTTGAAGAACTTCTTTATCATTTAGCCCTGGCAGGCAGAACTTCTCTGACTTCTGGCCTCACTTTCAGAAGGGGAGTTCAGTTCAGTTAAGTTCAGTCCAGTTCAGTCGCTCAGTCGTGTCCGACTCTTTGCGACTCCATGAATCGCAGCACGCCAGGCCTCCCTGTTCATCACCAACTCCCGGAGTTCACTCAGACTCGCATCCATCAAGTCGGTGATGCCATCCAGCCATCTCATCCTCTGCTATCCCCTTCTCCTCCTGCCCCTAATCCCTCCCAGCATCAAGGTCTTTTCCAATGAGTCAGCTCTTCGCATGAGGTGGCCAAAGTACTGGAGCTTCAGCTTTAGCATCATTCCTTCCAAAGAAAGCCCAGGGCTGATCTCCTTCAGAATGGACTGGTTGGATCTCCTTGAAGTCCAAGGGACTCTCAAGAGTCTTCTCCAACACCACAGTTCAAAGGCATCAATTCTTCTGCGCTCAGCCTTCTTCACAGTCCAACTCTCACATCCATACATGACCACAGGAAAAACCATAGCCTTGACTAGACGGACCTTAGTCGGCAAAGTAATGTCTCTGCTTTGAATATGTTATCTAGGTTGCTCATAACTTTTCTTCCAAGGAGTAAGCGTCTTTTAATTTCCTGGCTGCAATCACCATTTGCAGTGATTTTGGAGCCCCAAAAAATAAAGTCTGACACTGTTTCCACTGTTTCCCCATCTATTTTCTGGTTGGTTAACCATAAATGCTCAGGTTAGATGTGTTGGGTTCAGGTGATTATTTCTGTTAAGGATTTGGAGTCTCCCGTTTCCCTCTCTGGCCGTTGCTTGGAGAAAATAGTATGCATAAAAGATAATAATGGAGAACCACTTTAATTAATAGCTGGTCAAACACCTAATGCAGGACTTACTATGCATGAGCTTGACTTCTGTTACACAGTAACCATGGCCCTACAGAAATTTGGTTCTTAGAACGTTTCAGACTCTGACCCACAAAATTAATCATGAGCCAGTTAGCTAAGGGTTGGAAAAAAGCATAGGAGGTAGCAAGAAGGAGGAGCATCTCTCCCCAGCAGTTTTCCTAATGGTTCTAATGCAAGCAGCAGCTAAAGAAGGACACGGACTCAAACGTCATGTTGCCCTAACAGCAACCAAAATTGAATAACAGAGAGAATTTCAGAGATCAGCAGGTGCAACTCCCCTTCATCACATAAATGAAGTCCAGGAATGCTAAATGTTCTACCTGCAGCCACACAGAACCAGCACCCTTTCATCTGTAAACACAGACTTCTTCCTACTCTATCACACGGACTCACAGTGCTCTGGAATTTTAGATGTTGCTTTTTCTGTTGACACACATTATCATTTAAGTTAAAGATGTACAACATAATAATTTTACTTACATCCATCGTGAAACAATTATCACAATAACTTTGGTGAACATCTATCATCTCTTATGTACTCAGTCGCTTAGTCATTTTTGACTCTTTGCCTATGGACTGTAGCCCGCCAGGCTCTCTGTCCATGGGATTTTCCAGGCAAGAATACTGGAGTGGGTTTCTATTTCCTCCTCCAGGGGATCTTCCTAGCCCATGGATCAAACGATGTCTCCTGCATCTCCTGCATTGGCAGGCAGATTCTTTACCACTGCACCAACTGGGAAGCCCTGATACAACATAAAATATTACTTTCTTTGTGATGAGAACTCTTAGGGTTTACTCTCTTGACAACTGTCATATATAATGTATAATAGGAAACTCCAGTACTTTGGCCACCTCATGCAAAGAGTTGACTCATTGGAAAAGACTCTGATGCTAGGAGGGATTGGGGGCAAGAGGAGAAGGGGACGACAGAGGATGAGATGGCTGGATGGCATCACCGATTTGATGCACATGAGTTTGAGTGAACTCCAGAAGTTGGTGATGGACAGGGAGGCCTGGTATGCTGTGATTCATGGGGTTGCAAAGAGTCGGACACGACTGAGGGACTGAACTGAGTGCTAATTATATTTATGATTTTGTATATTATGTCCCTAGTAATTATTTATCTTATAACTGTAAGTTTGTACCTTTGTAACTTTTGACTGTCTTCATCCAATTCCTTCTCCTCCTATCCTCTGGTAACCACAAATCTGATCTTTTTCTAAGAGTTTGTTTTTGAAATATAATTGAATATAACACTGTGTTAGTTCCTGATACACAACATAGTGATTCAATATTTTTATGCATTTCTAAATGATCATCATGATAAGTCTAGTTACCATCTATCATTGTACAATGTTATTACATAATTATTGACTATATTTTCCTCACTGTAGACTTCACTCCTGAGACTCACTTAGTTTGCACCTGGTAGTTTGTATCTCTTAATATCCCTCATCTATTAATACATTGCTTTTAAGCAAGAAGTTCTTCCTTCCTGAAGTTTTGGTATTGTTTTATATCCTTCTATATAGGTTATTGGGCCTTGGCTTCTTTAACTGAAATAGGATTTTCCTGTTACATTAGTTGCATTTTAAAGTGTTCTGAACACAAATAACTATTTTTAATCTTTAAAAAATGGTTTTTTCTTCTTGCTTCTAGAGTTCTCCCTATTTGCAGGCTCCCAGCCCCTAAGCTGCCAGCCCATTTTTGTTTTTGCCTTCAACCCACTCAGTTTCTATCAGAAAGCACATAGTTTTAAGGGATATTACTTTTTGAATTTTCTGAAGCCTGAGAGTCAAGAGAACAGATTTTATTAATGTTGATTCAACTGAGTGATGTAAAGATTTATAAAACTAAGGGGTTATGTTGTCTTTAAATGCATGCATGTAATTTCAATTAGAATTACTTTCATCTCATAAAGGAGATATTTCATTTTGAGTGGGTGGAGGGTTTGACAGAAGAAAGAAAGGAAAACAACCATCTTCTCTTCCAAATGACATTTTTTTGCTTTCAAATGTACATTTTTTTGCTTTCAAATGTACATTTTTTTGCTTTCAAAGGTACATTATTGAAATAACACTGTGAAGATCCACAGGGTGAGGCAAGAGGCACTTTCCAGAGATCCAGTTGAATAGAGAAGTCCATAAATTTCATCCCATGTTGATAAGCATTTGGACCCAAAGGAACATTTGCCCAAAATGCCTGAGGCAGCTGCCACATCTCTCACAAACACTGCTTCTAAGTCAATATTCTACTTATTCTGATTCTGCGAGAAGAGGAGCCTCATTCTAATGCCAATCTCTCTTTAGCGATTTTTACACACTTCATAACTCTTTGTTCTTTAAAGGAGATTGGCCTAGCACAGGTTATCTGAAGGAATAATTTGCAATCCCTTCATGGATCTGAGCCTTGTTGTCATGGCAAAGGGGCTCGCATAACTCAATGGAGCTATGAGCCATGATATGCAGGGCCACCCAAGGCTAAAGGTTCATAGTGAAGAGTTCTGACAAAATGGGTCCACTGGAGGAGGAAATACCACCCACTCCACTATGTTTTTGCCACGAAAACCCCATGAACAGTATGATTCTCAAAATCCTTCAAGCTAGGTTTGTTTTAGCAATACATGGACTGAAAACTTCCAGATGTAAAAGCTACATTTAGGAAAGGCAGAGGAGCCAGAGATCAAATTGCCAACATTTGTTGGATCATGGAGAAAGCAAGGGATTCCAGAAAAACATCTCTTTCTGCTGCATTGACTACACTAAAGCCTTTGACTGTGTGTGTGAATCACAATGCACTGTGGAAAATTCTTAAAGAGATGGCAATACCAGACCACCTTCCCTGTCTCCTGAGAAACCGGTATGCAGGTCAAGAAGCAGCAGTTAGAACCAGCCATGGAACAACTGATTGGTTCAAAATTGGGAAAGGAAGACATCAAGGCTGTATATTGTAACCTTGCTTATTTAACTTAGATGCAGAGTATATCATGTAAAATGCTGGACTGGATGAATCATAGCTGGAATCAAGATTGCTGAGGGAAATATCAACAACCTCAGATATGCAGATGATACCACCCTAATGGCAAAAAGTAAAGAAGGAAAAAAGTAAAGAAGGACTAAAGAGTCTCTTGATGAGGGTGAAAGGGGAGAGTGAAAAATCTGGCTTAAAACACAATAAAGAGACTAATGAAAGGTTGTTGCTGAACCACAAAAGACACTGGGATTCTTGGCATCCAGAGGAGAAGAATTCAATCTGGGGACAGAGACGAGGCTTGATTGCTCAGAGCTTTTGTGTAATAAAGTTTTATTAAAGTATATAAGAGATAGAGAAAGCTTCTGACACAGACATCAGAAGGGGCAGAAAGAGTGCCCCTCACTAGTGTTAGCAATGGAGTTATATACTTTTTAATTAGTTATTACAGTGAATCAAAAGAATGTCTGGAGGTTATAAAGACCTTACTAGACTCATGCCCATAATTTACATTTTAAGATAACAGGATTAGCCAGGGTTTTTTTCCAGAAACTGTCCTCAAGCAAAATACATTATTGTTATATAATCCTAAGGAATGTAGAGGAAAAAAAAGGTTTGTCCTTTCCTCCACCTTGAGAATTCCAGACCCCTCTTTCCTTGGGGACCCCCGAACTTCTTATCAACCTGCCTAGGAATTGACTCTCTCACTAAGATGATGGCATCTGGTCCCATCACTTCATGGCAAATAGTGGAAGCAGTGACAGATTTTATTTTCTGGGCACCAAAATCACCATGGATGATGACTATAGCCATGAAATTAAAAGGTGCTTGCTCCTTGGAAGAAAAGCTATGACACTTAGGCAGTGTATTGAAAAGCAGAGACATCACTTTGCCAATCAAAGTACATACAGTCAAAGCAATGGTTTTTCTATTAGTCACGTACTCATAGCTGTGATTCATAAAGAAGACTGCGTGTCAAAGAACTGATGCTTTCAAATTGTGGCGCTGGAGAAGACTCTTGAAGATCCCTTAGACAGCAAGGATATCAAACCAGTCTATCCTAAAGGAAATCAACCTTGAATATTCATTGGAAGGACTGATGCTGAAGCTGAAGTTCTAATATTTTGGCCACCTGATGTGAAGAGCCAACTCATTGGAAAAGATCCTGATGCTGGGAAAGATTGAAAGCAAAAGGAGAAGGGTGCAGTAGAGGATAGAATGGCTAGATAGTGTCACTGACTCAATGGACATAAATTTGAGCAAACTTTGGTAAATTCTCCAAGCCAGACTTCAGCAATATGTGAACCGTGAACTTCCTGATGTTCAAGCTGGCTTTAGAAAAGGCAGAGGAACCAGAGATCAAATTGCCAACATCCGCTGGATCATGGAAAAAGCAAGAGAGTTCCAGAAAAACATCTATTTCTGCTTTATTGACTATGCCAAAGCCTTTGACTATGTGGATCACAAGAAACTGTGGAAAATTCTGAAAGAGATGAGAATACCAGACCACCTGACCTGCCTCTTGAGAAATCTGTATGCAGGTCAGGAAGCAACAGTTCGAACTGGACATGGAACAACAGACTGGTTCCAAATAGGAAAAGGAGTACGTCAAGGCTGTATATTGTCACCGTGCTTATTTAACTTATATGCAGAGTACATCATGAGAAATGCTGGACTGGAAGAAACACAAGCTGGAATCAAGATTGCTGGGAGAAATATCAATAATCTCAGATATGCAGATGACACCACCCTTATGGCAGAAAGTGAGGAGGAGCTAAAAAGCCTCTTGTTGAAAGTGAAAGAGGAGAGTGGAAAAGTTGGCTTAAAGCTCAACATTCAGAAAACGAAGATCATGGCATCTGGCCCCATCACTTCATGGGAAATAGATGGGGAAACAGTAGAAACAGTGTCAGACTTTGTTTTTTTGGGCTCCAAAATCACTGCAGATGGTGACTGCAGCCATGAAATTAAAAGGCGCTTACTCCTTGGAAGAAAAGTTATGACCAACCTAGATAGTATATTCAAAAGCAGAGACATTACTTTGCCGACTAAGGTCCGTCTAGTCAAGGCTATGGTTTTTCCTGTGGTCATGTATGGATGTGAGAGTTGGACTGTGAAGAAGGCTGAGCGCAGAAGAATTGATGCTTTTGAACTGTGGTGTTGGAGAAGACTCTTGAGAGTCCCTTGGACTGCAAGGAGATCCAACCAGTCCATTCTGAAGGAGATCAGCCCTGGGATTTCTTTGGAAGGAATGATGCTAAAGCTGAAGCTCCAGTACTTTGGCCACCTCATGTGAAGAGTTGACTCATTGGAAAAGACCTTGATGCTGGGAGGGATTGGGGGCAGGAGGAGAAGGGGACGACAGAGGATGAGATGGCTGGATGGCATCACGGACTCAATGGATGTGAGTCTGAGTGAACTCCAGGAGTTGGTGATGGACAGGGAGGCCTGGCGTGCTGCGATTCATGGGGTCGCAGAGAGTCGGACACGACTGAGCAACTGAACTTGGTAAATAGTGGAGGACAGAAGAGCCTGGCGTGCTGCAATTCATGGGGTCACAAAGAGTAAGACATGACTTGGCTATTAAACAACAACAAAAATAATTTGCATGACAGTATATGAGATGGTTTAACAGAAGCTACTGCTACAAGGGACATACTGAATGGTGACACCCTGGGACCATCATGCTGCTGTGTTTTTGCTTAATGGGGATCCATTGCAACTCTTATTCCAGACAGAGAATTCCCTTTTCTATCAAAAGTAGTTAAATATATTCTTTGTCATTGCAGCTACATGGTAGAGAACACAGAATCAGGTGGCAACCAGACACTAAGAGAAAGACAACCAGATAGCTTGGGCCCCCACAAATATATAGAGGAAAAGCCTCACAGGGCAGGTGGCCAACCAGTCAGGGTGTGCACCTTCTTGGAAATAAAGCTGATAAGGACAGTGCTTAGAGTCAATGTGGAGCAAGTTCCATGAACAGAGTGTGTTTTGTAAATAGCAACATAGAGCCTAATACAAGAAGGTGCTAGGTCAGCATAGACTAGCTCAGGATAGAGATGATTTTCACATAAGCCACAGCTAGATGGTTCCTTCCTTTGTGTCACGGGGTCAGAATCTCTCTGCAAAGCCCTTATAAGAATTATAAGCCATTTGTGTCTGAAGACTCACAACTTTTTCTCTCCCTTTTACCCCACTGACTTTCTAAGGAGATTTGTCTGCCTGCTGGGTTCTGACAGGATGGTGGGTGGAAACTGCGATAGGATTGGGAACCAGCTGGATTTCATATTGATCAGAGAGGAACCCCCTGATCTGAGGACAGAATAGATGCAGAAAGGAAGAGGGGCACTGGCTGTTCCCAGGCCCCAAGTCAACACCCAGGGACACAGAGCACACTGGGTCTGTGTGACACTCAAGACTTGCCATGCGTCATCTCTACTTTCAACTTCAGAGCATAAAAGCCAGAATGATTCTAGGACTTTGAGACTTGCCTATTATCTTTTAAAATGTTAATGTATATATATGAGTGTAAATAAGAAAGTAAACTTCTTTGTCTCTTGAGTCAGAAAAATTCAGTGGTGTGCTAGAGTCTTTTGTATCAGAGGTCAGCTCTAGAGCCCCTCAGCAGGAGTGCTCTTTCCTTGCCAGCACAGATAGAATTTAATTTGCATGATACTCCATCACAAGGTAGACTCTATGTCAGTGGTGGGTTTGTTGTGTCACTTGTGTTCCAGAAGTGATTTCTAATGATTCTCATTTTAACATCTTGGGAACAAACCCCATCTCCTATTGTCCCTTACACAGACACATTGACATGTTTGAGGGTGTGCAGACATACATACCTGCTGGTGGAGTACAGAAATCCAGTAGTACCTGATAGCTGGGGCCAGTCAAGCTCATTGGTAAGAGCTATTGGTAAATTGGAGAAGGATTTCTAAAGGAAAAACGAAGTAGTAATTATCAAAATGGTCACTAGTTTTCAACAGGGAGTAAGGTTGTCTATTGCTCAGGCATTGCCCTCTGCCTGTCTCTCTCTCTCTCTCTCTCACTTTGTTAATCTCTTTAAGGGACTTTGCATTTAAAGCATATGCCTCTTAAGGTTAACCATCATCAGAAAATTCACAGAGATCAGCGTCCACTCTTAAACTGCCTTCCATTCAGCTCCTGTGAGAGATGTAGAAGCTTGGCATCTCACACTCATCCCTCATTTGAGAGAGATGCTTCAGGACACGGTAAACTTTCAACTATTTAATTTCTGAGATTTTCTCCATTTTGAAGGTTGGGTAATCAGAAAATTGATCATCTGAAAACTAATACTACTCAAGCCTCCAGCAAAAATGCCTTCCCTGAGTTCACAGCTATGCCTTCAGTTATAAGGATGGTGTCTCCTGACATCCTTGGGTGGGTGGGGGTTCTTAGACACCTTTGCAAAATCTTACGGTTCCTTTGCTCATGAAGATGCACATATACTCAACATGGCTTGTGATTTTGAGGGGTTCACAGAACTCCTGCAACTCTTGCACAACCTCCTGTTTAGGAACTCCTGACATAGAATTCTAATTCTAATTTAAATTAGAATTCCTTTGAACCACATTCTATGACTTGTGCAAAATCACAAAAGAAAAATGTTGCTATGTCTCCTGATTGTTCCTTAATATAGATGATATCTGGGATAAACCCCTCCTCTGGTCTAATTCCTAGAAAAAGCTCATCTAGAATAATGTGTTTGGAATAGGCTTACCAGATTTAGCAAATAAAAATGCAAGTGCTCAGTTAAATTTGAATTCTATAAACAAAATGTGGTATACATATTCAACAGGATATTACTGAATCTTAAAGCGAAAGTGAAATTGTTAGTTGCTCAGTCTGACTTGTTGTGACAGCATGAACTGTAGCCTGCCAGGCTCCTCTGTCTATGGAATTCTCCAGGCAAGGATACTGGAGTGGTTAGCCATTCCCTTCCCCAAGGGATCTTCCTGATCCAGGGATCCAACCTGAGTCTCTTGCATTGTAAGCAGATTCTTTAACATATGAGCCACTAGGGAACCCCATTCAATCATAAAACAGAAGGAAATTCTGACACATGCTACAACATGGATGGATCTTGAGGAAATTATGCTGAGTAAAAGAAGCCAGTTTATAAAAAAATAAAAAAACTCTTGCATAATTCTATTTATATGAGGTATCATGTGTGTGTGCACAGTTGCTAACCAGGGATTGAATATGATCAGTTCAGTTCAGTTCAGTTCAGTCGCCAGTCATGTTCAACCCTTTGCGACCTCATGAATCCCAGCACACCAGGCCTCCCTGTCGATCACCAACTCCTGAAGTTCACCCAAACTCATGTGCATCGAGTCAGTGATGCCGTCCAGGCACCTCATCCTCTGTCGTCCCCTTTTCCTCCTGCCCTCAATCTCACCCAGCATCAGGGTCTTTTCCTATGAGGTATTAGGGGTAGTCAAACTCATAAAGAGAGAAAGTAGAACGGTGATTTCCAGGAATTAAGGGAAGGGGAAGTGGGAATTGCTGTTTAATGACTATAGAGTTTCAGTTTTTGCAAGATGAAAAGTTAGAGGTTGGTTGTACAACAATATGAATATACTTAACACTACAAAATTGTTTAAAATGGTTAAGGTGATAAATTCTATGTTATGTGTATTTTACCACAATTAAAAAAATGAATATGAAAGAAACTGAATTTAAGTTAAACAGGGAATAACTTTTAGTATAATTATGTCTTGAGCAATATTTGGAACATACTTACACTTAAAAAATAATACATTGCATATCTAAATTCAAATTTAACTGAGTGTCTTGTATTTTACCTGGGAATCCCCGTTTGGATAAAATCTCTAGTCCAGTATGACTCAGTTCAGTTCTGTTCAGTTGCTCAGTCGTGTCCCACTCTTTGCGACCCCATGAATTATAGCACACCAGGCTTCCCTGTCCATCACCAACTCCCAGAGTTCACCCAAACTCATGTGCATTGAGTCGGTGATGCCATCCAGCCATCTCATCTTCTGTCATCCCCTTCTCCTCCTGCCCCCAATCCCTCCCAGCATCAGGGTCTTTTCCAATGAGTCAACTCTTCGCATGAGGTAGCCAAAGTATTGGAATTTCAGCCTCAGCATCAGTCCTTACAATGAACATCCAGGACTTGTCTCCTTTAGGATAGACTGGTTGGATCTCCTTGCAGTCCAAAGGACTCTCAAGAGTCTTCTCCAGCACCACAGTTCAAAGGCATCAATTCTTTGGTACTCAGTTTTCTTCACAGTCCACTCTCACATCCACATATGACTACTGGAAAAACCATAGCCTTGACTAGACGGACCTTAGTCGGCAAAGTAATGTCTCTGCTTTTGAATATGCTGTCTAGGTTGGTCATAACTTTTCTTCCAAGGAGTAAGTGCCTTTTAATTTCATGGCTGCAGTCACCATCTGCAGTGATTTTGGAGCCCCCCAAAATAAAGTTTGACACTGTTTCCACTGTTTCCCCATCTATGTCCCAGGAAGTGATGGGACTGGATGCCATGATCTTCGTTTTCTGAATGTTGAGCTTTAAGCCAACTTTTTCACTCTCTTCTTTCACTTTCATCAAGAGGCTCTTTAGTGCCTCTTCACTTTCTGCCATAAGGGTGGTGTCATCTGCATATCTGAGGTTATTGATATTTCTCCCAGCAATCTTGATTCCCGCTTGCGCTTCTTCCAGCCCAGCATTTCTCATGATGTACTCTGCATAGAAGTTAAATAAGCAGGGTGACAATATACAGCCATGACATACTCCTTTTCCTATTCGGAACCGGTCTGTTGTTCCATGTCCAGTTCTAACTGTTGCTTCCTGACCTGCATATAGGTTTCTCAAGAGGCAGGTCAGGTGGTCTGGTATTAAGAAGAGGAAGAAGAGACATGGGTACTGAATGAAGGCCATGTGATGATGAAGGCAGAGACTGGAGTGATGCTTTCACAAGCCCAGGAACACCAAGGATTGCCAGTGGTCACCAGAAGCTAGAAAAGAGGCACAGGACAGATTCTCTCTCAGATCCCTTAGGAGGAATCATCCTGCTAATATCCTGATCTCCAACTTCTAGCCTACAGAAGTATGAGAATAAATTTCTGTGGTTTTAAGCCACCCAATTTGTGGTACTATGCTGCGGTTGCCCTAGGAAACGATGACATGGTCTGAACTGGACAATTTGCTTACAGTTCTCATGAGGGTCCAAGATATAAACCCTTCTCAAAATAAGTCATATAGTAACTATATTCACACAGTGATTATCCCATGGTGTCCTTCACTCTTTCCATGTTTCTGTGAACTTCCTTCACTCCCCTTTTCTCAAGCATCTTCTCCTTGCACATGCCAATCCCAAGTTCCCCAGCATTATTATTATTCTGAGTGTGATTTCCAGCACAAGTGGAGGCTGGAAGCGGGTGGGAGGTGGTTGGGAAGGATGGCTTCTTGGAATAAAACTGTATTTGTTACGCTTTAGCTGTGCCAAAGGAGCAGAAATTAACTCATGGAGGCTCCCAATAAGTCTCCACAGTCGATGGAATTCCAGCAACTGATACTTTGTCCCCTCTTGGCAGGAAGCACCCACCACTTTCTGCTCTAAACTCCACCATTACCATGACTCAGCTACTCTCTCTTTTAGCTTCTGTTTCTCCTGACACTAAAATAAAATTCTTTCTCTGCTTTTTCATCTTATTTTTACCCTAGGTCTTTCTGCTTATAATATATGTTTGCTGTAGGATTTGAGAATATTCAATTCTACTGGAAAAGACAAGAAAAACAAATAGAGTGGATGAAACTCATAAGATGTGTTAAGATAGTGAGGAAGCAAGTGGTTTGTGAAATGCAGGCAGAATTTATGAGCTGTGCTAAGTAAGTTAGCAGCCTGTAAAAACACATTAAAACTCTAAGAATGACACAATACACCCCCACATTACTCTATCACCATTTCTTCAGTCATCTGCACAATGAAAACCCTAGATTTTAAAAACTGAGTATGAAACTGGGCTTCTGATTCTGGGTGGGTCTGCTTTCCCTTCAGAAGAAGGTAGTAGGCAAGAACTGTTCAAACATAGGGTGGTATGTCTGATATCCTCTGCAACCTGGAAGAATAATGTCAGGGATGGTAGTTCTGAAGTGTGCTAGCAGAGTAGGGGAGGGAGTCTGTTCTCAGATTCAGGAGATCTGATTTCGATGTCTGACTCTACAAATTCAGTACAATTTCATGGTTTGGATATGACATACTGGAAATGGGTTCCATACTCCATGCAGCCCCCTTTCTCAATTAGAGGTGGATAAGACAAGTTTATCTTCCGGTTGAGGCAGAAAAGATGTTGAGAAAGGGGTAGGACTGGTGAGGAAATGGCCCACAAACCTATCTTGAGAAGGGAGGGTGGTCTCCAGTTCCAAGTATCATCCCAATTGTTCTCTCTGGATCAACCTGAAAAAAATGGTCTCAACTACCTTGGAGAATCCTGGACTCTGCTGCTTTCCAGGAAGCCCTCCCTCGCCAGTCCTGGAATTAGCCCCATCAGGAGTGGACAGCGGCTGGTGCTGAACTGCCACTGGGATCAGGGTGGGTGTGTGTGCATCCCACAGCTGGAGCCCTGAAAGGCCCAGGAAGGTCACCTGTATAGGCATATCCTGGTTACTTGATTAACCTTGAAATAATGCAAATCTGTGTTTTCCTGGTGTAATATTTCAGACTTCATTTATGGTGTTATGGCAAGGCTTTACTACTACTAGCTGTGCAAAAGTAAGGAAAATATAGCTTTACTAGTGTTCCAGTTCTGATATCGCTGACTATTATCCTATCTACTTCAGCAAGACTGTTGGGAGGATCAAGACAGCATCATATTTAGAGGATGGATCACCTACCATCTCTCTTTCCAAGTGGGTTGTTTCTGGTTCTAAGAAGAATAAAGTTTATTGCCAGAGATAATAGAAAATATTTGAGCAGACAAATGGAAACCTCACATATTTTTTTCTTCCTTAGTAAATTTGGTAGATAAAAATGAAAAGTAACAGCCATTAATAGCAAAGGTTTTATAGACTCTAGCATAAAGAGAATGTTTAAGTCATATCACATTAAACACTAAAAGCCTTATTCACGCAACATTATACTCAAGATATTTCAGGCATTTAAGGCAGGAAAAATGCAAATTAAGATCTCCCTCATCAACTCTTGCTTATTCCTTTGGAGCATTATGTTCTCAGGAAACTCATCTTAAGTGTACCTTAAATGTACATACGTGGGAAGACTTAATATTTACCAAGAAATAATTTCCAAACTTGTAAACAGCACCAGAAACTCAGTGAGTATTAAATCAACTACTGATTGCTTCAAATTTTCTTCTGACTTTATCAATGACATAAAAATGTTTTATATCATAACTGGCAAGTATATAGCATTTTTGTATAATATTTTCACTTAACATTACTTTGTGTGTATTTCCATACTTTGAGAAACCTCACTGGTTCTCATTTTAATTAATTTTAGTATGTATAATACTTTGGGTTTGGGAATATTTTAAGCCCTAGCTTCAATAAGCAACTTATATTTTCATTTCATAAAGACATCTTATGTGCGAGAAAGAGAATAATGGCATCTATCACCCATACATCTGGTTCTGCCAGCCTTTCAATGACAAAGGGAATATTCTTGCTGCCTTTATTTTACTGTTTACATTTGAGCCCTCCCCATCCAGCAAGGCTTTGCAGTGTATTCTTAAAAAAACAAACAAAAAAAACTCTTAACTGAGTTAGACCTAAATTGACTGTTTTTGAAAAGTACAAAATCACTTGGAGAAATCTGTAGCTAACTGCTATTGGAAAAGGATACCAAAGATATCATCAACAGTTAAACAGGTTTTTAAAAAAATTTATTTCCCAGGAACTAAACTCTCAAAGCCAACAGGTGTGTTGTTGGTCTTTTGATAATGGAGTGAGAGTCTCAAGACCTGGGAATCAGAGACAATAGCTCTATCTGTTTAGCATTTGAGACCACGGGGCTCCTGGTCCTCTTTGGTCTGCCGTTATTTCATCTGTCCTGCAGGTGGCATAGGTGAGGGTTTTCCCTTGCTTTACGCCTTTCAGTCCCACCGTGCTGCTGAACTGCCTCCTGCCTTCTCAGGAAGGTCCTTCCTCACTGCCTCTCCTCTGCACCTCCCCCTGCACAACCCTAGTGGCTTTTTCTTACAGGAATACCGAACCTGTGAAACTTTACGGGTCTTCCTTGACTCTCACACACACTTTCTTCTTCTGGTCCCATTCTTCAGGCTTTGCTTTGTGCATAAATCTGAGAAATGGACTATTTCCTGCCATACCAGTAAACAGAGATTTCAGTGACTACAGCCCTCTGTGTGAGCAGGTGAGCCCTGAGGAAACTCAGGAAGGAAAAGAATACCTGCCATCTAGCAACTGTCAGACTACAACCACTCCCTCAGGTGAGCCCTGAGGAAACTCAGGATGTGAAAACACAGGATACAGCCCCAGATAGCTGAGGCACATGTCAAAACAAAGATTTTAGTGAGCCCAGACCCTTACATCTTCCCATACATAGAAAAGTGCTAAATTCCTTAACTTGGAATATCTGGTTTTCTTTAACTAACAATAATCTTATGATATTCTGACTACCTGCTCTTTGCTGCAAAGCTCCTGTGTATACTCGTTCCCTCCTTTCCTCCTTGGAGCAGTTTCTCAGAGCTATCTGAAATGCTGTCTCTCATTTTGCCCCAAATAAAATTTAACTTGCAACTCTCACATTGTGCATTTTTAAAAGTCAACAAACCTGATAAACGAATATACACCCATTTTTGGTGTTCGAATGTGCTGTTTCCCAGATAACTTTTGCATTTTAAACCAGACTGAGGAAAGTAACTAATCTCAATTCCCCTTATGTGCCAGGCACTGAGACAGGAAACTTATGAAAATTGTTTAACCTCATGGAACCACTCTTTGAGGCAGGGATTAGTTTTTCTTCTTCTCTTTCTCCTCTCTCTATTCCACACATGCTTTTTGAACAACTACCATTATCAGATGCTGAATATTACCTCTTAAAATGAACAAGTACCCAGGTCTCATATGAATAGCAGTGAATTAAATAACCATGCTTTATCCCAATCAAAGATACTGAAAAAGGGCCTCTTAAATGGCACCCCCCACCCTCATCACTCGTTCCAGTCTGAGGGAGATTTCTGTGTTTTCTGTTAGTCAGTGAATCCCTTACACTGGGCAGTGGGGCCCAGAAAAACTACTGTGAACAGAATTTAGAGGGGGTTTGGACAACTGCCAAATCACAGAGCTGGTAAATAGTAGGGGCTGGGATTTGAACCCAGGTTCTGGTGGAACAGGGACTTGCCTGATAGCTCAGTTGGTAAAGATCTGCCTGCAATTCAGGAGACCCTGGTTCGATTCCTGGGTTGGGAAGATCCGCTGGAGAAGGGATAGGCTACCCACTCCAGTATTCTTGGGTTTCCCTCGTGGCTCAGCTGATAAAGAATCCACCTGCAATGGGGGAGATCTGGGTTTGATTCCTGGGTTGGGAAGATCCCCTAGGGAAGGGAAAGGCTACCCACTCCAGTATTCTGGCCTGGAGAATTCCATGGACACGGCTTTTCACAGCCTTCTTGTATCTGGTCTTTTCTTTTCTTTTAAGCTGCCAGATCTCCTAGAATCACAGCGTTGGCTAGCTGGATTTGCTGGTTGTTGGAAATGAAGCTTCCTGCTGAGGAATGGTCTTTCAGATGCTGTTTCAGGTAAAAAGTTGAGAAATCTATACATAACTCTAGAGTTGCCTGCAAATTTTCCTCCTCTGTCTCTTTTATGGAATCCATGCATACCTTATGAAGAATGCAGAATGAGTATTTTGCAGATAAATACTGAAATTATATTTGTGTGTACCCTATATAGACAGCTCTGTAAATACTCCATTCACATTCCCAGGGCCTGTTCAGGCCTGACACAGGCTGAGGAAAGGCAGCCACAGGGAAAGAACAGGGCATTCTGCTGCTCTAGAGGTTTATTTTCCCGAGGGACCTGGCAGATGAAGTTCTAGGGGAACAAGGAGAGGACATTTCACTGGGTTTCTGCCTCTGTAGTTGCAGGTGTTAACTAGAGCAAGCAGCACTGTTTGTGCAGCGAATGCTTTTATAAAGACAACTTCAAGAATGTAGTGTAACTCTGAGTTAGATTTGCAAACTTGAGAATTTCATGTGCAGTGGGATAAGTCTATGGTCAAAGTCCCTGTGGTCCTATCATTCATTAAAGAGTAGAGAGAGAGAGAGACAAAAAAGAGAGAGAGAGATTGAGAAGCACAGCAAGTGCCAACCTGGAATTCTGCCTAGAGGGGCCCAGAAAATAGATACTTCCCAGCTGGGTAACCTGGAAGACTTTCCTTACCTCTCTGTATCTCAGTCCCTTGTCTACAGAATGGACAAATAATAGCACCTATATCATCGGAAGGTTGAGAGGATTAGAAAAGATAATCTACACCTAAAGTTTAGAATTGTAAATGCTCAATAAAAGTTAGCTGTTGGTAGTATCGATAAAAAGCCTCTTGATGAAAGTGAAAGAGGAGAGTGAAAAAGTTGGCTTAAAGCTCAACATTCAGAAAACGAAGATCATGGCATCTGGCCCCATCACTTCATGGGAAATAGATGGGGAAACAGTGGAAACAGTGTCAGACTTTATTTTGGGGGCTCCAAAATCACTTCAGATGGTGACTGCAGCCATGAAATTAAAAGGCGCTTACTTCTTGGAAGAAAAGTTATGACCAACCTAGATAGCATATTCAAAAGCAGAGACATTACTTTGCTGACTAAGGTCCGTCTAGTCAAGGCTATGGTTTTTCC